>JAYJME010001718.1:0-15502 GCA_036873775.1 Costaria costata
AATAAAAAAATAATATCACTTGAAAAAGCAAATGCAACCGTTGTTTTTCTTGATATGTTGTTCGATAATGATATAAATCATGAAGAATTGGAAAATAAAAAATCAGAACATGAATCTGACCATGCGAATGGGCATCATCACAACCATGAAAAAACAAAAAAAGACTGGGTAGAGATTAAAGACAAGATACAGTTAATGTTTCGTGATAAAAAAGAAAATTTACTTTTTAATAACTTATTAACTGATTTTAAAAATAGCATTGAATTATTAGAAAAATCTAAAGATTTAAATGAATTTTTCTTTTTATTTGAATCACATATAGATGCACATGGAAAATTATTAATGGGTGTAGAAAAAGTTCATTACAATGAATTAATTATTGAGGTTGATAATCATTTACGTTCTTTATATCAACTTGAATGGATGATGTTTTGGGCACAAGAAGAAAGTATTTTTACTCGATTATTTATTGATGGAAAATATCCATCTGAAATGAAGTTCGAAATGACTAATAAGATACTTCTTCTAATTCAAAATCAAGAATTGTTTTTTGATAGATTTTTAGCAATAAATGCAGATTAAACTCAGAAGGAATTACTTTTTTCTACTTTTAACAATAAAGAATTTAGAGAAGTGTCAGATTTTAGGAAAAATATTTTAAATGGGTCTTTTAATATTGAAACTCTTAGCAGAGAAAAACAGAACTCGGCAATGACAGCAACTGCAATAAGATTAGATTTGTTAAAAAAAGTAGCTAATAAAATAGAATTGAATTTGGTGAATGAAATTGAATCTGCTATTTTAAATTTTGAAAATCAAAGAACAATTTTTGTAATAATGTCATTATTTGCTGTTTTAGTAATAATGTCTTTGGCACTTCATATTGGTTTTCGTTTAACAAAAAACTTGAACATAGTTCTTTCTTTTTTGTCAAAAAAACCTGAATTGGAAGAGGATATTGATTTAAATATAAAAGGGCGTGATGAACTGTATCATTTTGCAGGTGAAGTGAAAAAATTAACAATAGAAAACATTAATCAAAATAAAAAAATAATAAAATCAAAAGAAGAAGCAGAAGTTGCTAAGAATAGGGCAATAAAAGCAAATAAGGCAAAGAGTAGTTTTTTGGCAAACATGTCTCATGAAATAAGAACACCTTTGAATGGTGTGATAGGGATGCTTGAAGTTTTAAACGATACTTCATTAACAACAACTCAAAAAGACTATTTGACAACAATAGAAACATCTTCACATTTATTGTTAAGCTTAATTAATGATGTATTAGATTTTTCAAAAATAGAATCAGGTATGTTACAAGTGAACCCACATTCAACAGCAATAAGAGAAACTGTTTATGATGTAGCATCAATTGTTCAATCAAAAATAAAAGAAAAAAATATCGAATTAAAATTGGAAATAGATAAAAAAGTACCAATAAGAGTTTTAGTTGACGATCATAGATTACGTCAAGTTTTAATGAATTTTGTTTCTAATGCTGTTAAATTTACAAGTTCTGGTGAAGTCGTTATAGGTATAACTCATATAGAAACACAAGGAAGAAATTCAAGACTTCAGTTTTCAGTAAAAGATTCAGGTATTGGAATAAGCAAAGATCGTCAGGAAAATATATTTAATGCATTTGCTCAAGAAGACAGTTCAACAACAAAACAATATGGAGGTTCTGGATTAGGATTGGCAATAAGTGTTCAACTTGTTGAATTAATGGGTGGTGAAATAAAATTGGAATCAGAAAAAAATGTAGGAAGCCGTTTTTATTTTGATTTAGAATTAAAAATTGAAGACCAAAGTGAAGAAAAAATAATAGACAAAGATTCAGAAGTATATCTAGTAGGAACAGATGTTGATAAATTATCTTATGTGAATCAAGAACTTGACTTATATCAAATAGAAATTAAAGATCATCTTGAATCATTGCCAAAGATTCCAGAAACAAAAGCATTGAATAAAATAATTATATTAATAGAAGATTCTAATTCTTGTCCTGATCTATTACATAATGAAATTAAAAGACTGGATGGTTGGAATATATGTTTGATAAGATCATATGATTCAAAGCAACATGACTTTAAAGATGATATAAATTCTATTATCAATTACCCGATTTTGGGAAATCGTTTTTTTGATGCAATAAAAAAATGCAGTAATAAAACACAAAAAAACATATCTGATGAAATTGAAGGCTCTTTGGCACATGTTTTAGTTGCCGAAGACAACTTAACTAATCAAAAAGTTATTTCTCTTCATCTAAAAAAAGCAAATTGTTCTTTTGAAATAACAAATAATGGCGAGGAAGTGTTTGAAGCATTAAAGGAAAATCCAGATAAGTATGATTTTATTTTAATGGATTACATGATGCCTGTGAAAAATGGTTTAGAAGCGACCATAAACATTAGAAATCATGAAAAGTTGAATAATTTAGTTGAAATACCGATAGTTGCATTAACAGCTAGTATTGTAAATGAAGATATTCAAATGTTTTATGACAATGGAATGAATGATTATTTGCAAAAACCGTTCAAGTCAAGTGAATTAAACGAAAAAATCCATAAAACATTGAAATATAAAAAAGAACTGGTAGAGAAAATAAATAATTTAGATGATGCAATACTTGACTCTCGTAGAGTTATGCTAATAGAAGATAACAAGATAAATCAAAAAGTAGCATCTCTATTACTTTCAAAAGCGGGATATGAACATAAAATAGCAGAAGATGGACAATTTGCGGTTGATTATTATAAGTCAGATCCAAGCTCATTTTCGTTGTTGTTAATGGATTGTATGATGCCAAATAAAGATGGTTTTCAAGCAACAAAAGAAATTAGGGAATATGAGAAAGAAAATAATTTACCAAGAATACCAATATTAGCATTGACAGCAAGTATTGTGGATGACGATATAAAAAATTGTTTTGATTCTGGGATGGATGCATTTATACCCAAACCAGTAAAAAAAGAAAGATTGTTAAATGAAATGTCAAAATTTTTAAGCAAGAAAACAATATAAAAAAAGCCCGCAGATGCGGGCTTTTTTATGCTATTTATTTTTGTCTAAAATATCTTTAATTTCACTAGTCTTTTTAATTCTATGCATTCGTCCAATTGCTTGTTTAGAACTAGTTGAAGGAAAAGAAATTTCCGAAAGAACAGAAATATTTCCTATTGATTTTGGAATTGCTTGTCGAATAGGTTCTAATATTCGATGAGCATATTTCATATAATCAACTAAATTTTTACCATTATCCGCAAAAGAGTTCTTAATAAAAAACAAAGCTTTTTTATGCTCTTTGCACAGTTG
The DNA here is from genome assembly GCA_036873775.1 of Costaria costata. NCBI lineage: Eukaryota > Phaeophyceae > Laminariales > Agaraceae > Costaria > Costaria costata. Next base: position 3,316 of record JAYJME010001718.1, read on the forward strand.
AAAAACTTGTTTAAATTCTTCAAAATCAAAACTTGAAAGGTTGGGTTCTTTATAAATAACGTATTCAGATCGTATAATTGCTGCTTCAACCCCTTCAATATTAACAAGGTGTTCTTTAATGCCTGTTATCGATTTCATCTTATCTTCGAAAGAAATAACAGTAGGCTTCATAGGCGAATTAATACTTTCAATGATTTTGTTAATAAGAAGTCCTTCATTTATTATGAAAACAATAGGTTTGTCAGCAAACACAACATCTTGCGATCCCTTATATGAATATTTAAGAACAGATCCGCCTAACAATTTACAGTGTTTTTCAAGTTTCTCCCAAGTTGTAAAATTGGTGGATTCACTGACAATTTTATTAAGGGCTTGTTGATATGTAATTTCAGTTCTTTTTGAAAGACGCTTTGCATCTTGCTTGATTTGTTTGAATGATACACCATTAGGTGTAAATTGTGTTTTTTTCATAATAATTACTCCAATCTCAATAATAGTTAAGATATACCAGCCTGAAAATATAACCTTTGAGGTTAAAGTGTATTTTGTTTTTTTTATAATTGCTCTGCACTTAATCTGCATTCGCCTAAAAGTCAGGCTGACAGGTCTAGCAATGTGACCTTGTGAAGTATTATAATACATCTTTTGATTATATGCAATATTTATTTAAAAGGTTTTACGAAAACTATTTTGACAACGATAAAGAGTTTCTTATTTCTCTTTATAATATACAAAAAACAAATGTGAAATACAAAGAAATGAAAGAAGACAAAGAAGTTCTAAGTTCTCTTGGTTTAGAGGACGTATTAAATTTAAAAAAAACCGAAAGCGGTATTTTTTTGTTATCTTACGTATAATTTAAAATCCAAACTGTAGGTGTTATCACTATTACAGTCATTATAAATAGATTCAATATCTCCAAATCCAGTAATTTTGCTATTATTTGGGACTTTTACAGCAACCTTGTTGTAACAAGAATTAATATCAGTTGTTGAGTAATGACAATTTGTTATGCCTCCTTCAATAATGCGATAATCAGAAACGGATAAACTATTTGAAATATGATTACATACATGTAAAAAATCACCATCTCTATTGTACCAAGTATTATCAAATTTAAAAGCTTGTCGTCCTACTTCTATACCACGCCAATCCCAATTTCCTACGCCACCACCATAAGAATTGAAGCTGCCATTGTCAGCATACATAACTTCACTATAATCTAAACCTTTGTCGTCAATTGAATAAATTGGTGCTAAATCATCACCTGAAAATTGTTCACTTGTAATTAATGTCCAGCCCCCACTATCAGTATCCATGTCACATGAAACAGAAATGGTATTGCCATTAAGATTGATGTTGTAATTTTTTGTTGTAAGAAGTGGGTTGAATGTAAGCACGCCTTTACAACTTGCGGCTAAGTAAGTGCCAGTAATCGTTGTTGTTTGATCATCCACTGGTATTTGTTTGTTCTCGCCATTTGAATTTCGATACTCTTCATGACAGTCAGTTCCAGTTTGAGGTATTGTTTCGCCATAATACAGATCGATTTCTGTAATGTTATACTTGTCACATGTTACAACACCTGTTCCTACATATTTTTCAATGGAATATTGACTCTGATTGTTATCAATCAATATGTTAAACTGGCTTGTTGCAAAAGTAAAAATGGGCATTGTTGTTAGTGCTAGAAATCGTTTTTTCATTTTAAAATCCTTTTTATATCATACTTAACATTAATTTTAGCAAGAATTAAAATAAAATCAAAAAAAGCTCTTCCGAAAAAGAGCTTTTGTTTTTTAAGATTTAGAATCTTCGAGTCCTTGAATAATCGTTTTATAAAATTGAATATAATAGTCGGTGTCTCTTCCTTGATGGTTGGAATTGATATTATTGTCAACTAATGGCTGAATAGTCCCTATAACTGTTCTGAATTTAAGAGATTGAATGTACAGTTTTGAAATATTGTTTATTTCAATATCTAGATGATTAAGGTAATCATTGATGGATGGTTGATCAATAACTTCTGTAATGTGCATACGAATAGTTTGATGTTTTCTCATAAAATCAATGATATTACATGCATTTTCTTTATTTTTTTCTTTAATAAAAGCCTCGAAAATCTTAGAAGAGTTATTGTCATCAAACATTTTTTTTGAAGGATTTTGTTCCATAAAAACAGCTTTATTTTTTTCATCAAGTATCTTAACCATAGAATAAAACAAAGATTCTGTTTCAGCAATTCGAATTAAGTTCTCTTCTAATTCTATCTCACAAGAATTGAAAAAAGGAATATCATTTCCTAATGATACTTTTTCGTATACACTTTTCAAAACAACGAAAGTTTTAAAAGAATTGTTTCCTCCATTCGCACGGCATAATGCAGAACGATGATGTTCGAATGTATATTCATCAAGCTCTTCTCTTTTTTCCCATTCATCATAAAGATGTTCTTCTTTGTAAATCTCAGGTTTTACAAGTTCATAAGACATTTTAATTTGTTCATTTGAAATGGAAAACACTCCACTTGTTTCATCAAATATACCAAAAAGGGGTGCACCAAATAATTGTTTTCTTTTTTCCATAAGAACAAAAATAGCACATTCTTTGTTATCGAGTGAAGCATGGCTGATGTCGCAATGTCTGTATTTAGTCATATTGGTCTCTTAATTTGTTTGATTAATTGAGCTAATTATATCAAGAAAGACATTAAAAAGCAACAAAAAAAGAATGTTGAAATTTTAAATTATTTTAGCCTTGAAATAAAAAATATTTTTTGATAAAATAAAAAGTTAGGAGAAAAATGGATGGGTTTATGTTAAGTAAAAAAGAGATTTTAGAAATCCTTGATAGATTAAAAGAAAGCAATAGTGATGAATTTATTGAGCTGTCTTTTGTTTATATTGAAAGTGAAATGAGATTGGCAATGATAAATGAATTAACAAAGTCTACAAAATGGGAAGAAGAAGACTATTCTTTCATAAAACAATTTATAAAAAGATGTAGAGAGATGGTAGATTCAGAAAATTATAAAGGTCTAAGTAATTATCACACAGACTATTTAAACAGTTCTTTTTTAAATGAAACATTTTATGGTCTGTTTTCCAGTCTACCAATCGATGAATGGTCACGATATTTTGAAACAAACAAAGAAGATGCTTATTTTGTCTTAATGTCTATAAAATCATTTCCATTTGAGCAATTCGATGAAGTATTTAAAAATATTGTTTTAACTTGTCCAAACAATACATTAAGAATCGATTTTTATCAAGAAAATCCTTTATACTTACAATCTTTTTCAAATGGATATGGATATCAAGCCTTAAAAAAAGTAAAAGAGACTGATTTATTACACTTGTTTGTTGATAGAAAAAAATCAAAATATTACACAAGTATTAATTTTGTATCGAAAAAAGAAGCAACTTGTTTTAATTCAATATTTAAATGGTGTAATCAGATATTAATGACCCAGCCTTCGGGAGATAGAATTAATATAAAAACAGAGGATTCAATGTCAATTGACTTTACTCCAATAAGAAAAAAAAATGAGATCTCTTTAAACAACCCTTTTTCTGTTGAAGGAGATGCTGTTGTTGGTTATTATACTTTTGTTTTAAGTAAAAAAATAGAGGATTATAAAATAAATGATTTAGATCAGTTTAGAAGATTAAAGCATCTAGTTCAAGTGTTGTCTTTAAATTCAAAAATAGAATACTATTTTGCAATAAATCCAAGTTCTGGCAATAGTGCTTATGAATCTTATGTAAATCACGTAAAAAACAATACTTTTGATAATAACAAGAAGAGTTCAGATGAAAAGAAAAAAATAATTTATAAAAAACTAAGAGAACTTGAAAAAGAAGAATCTTCTATTGTTTATAAATTGAAAACATTAAGTGGGTCAAAATTAAACAGATATAAAGAGTGGTCTTATCCAAACTATAAAGAAATTGCCAAGAAAAAAGTAGATTTCCTGAAAACATCAGAGGTATTGAAATATAAATTTAATTACACGGCTTTTATTTTAAACAATAAATGTAAAGTAAGTGTATTAAAAAATATAGAAGAATTTATAGATCAAAACCCAGAATACTATGATAAAGAGAAACAGGCGTTAAGTGAAGAAGGTGTCGATTTGTTTTTTTTAAATTATTTATTTTGAAAAAAGCCTGTGATAAATGCAGGCTTTTATTATTATGAAGGAATGTTTTCAGTATTATCTACTTTTTTCTCTTCTTTAATGTCTCTCATTTTTTCAACAGCTTTATCTCTTACCGTATCAACCACCATTCGAGTTTTCGTTCCCCCGAATGAAACAGCTTCTACTTTCGATGTAATGACAACTTGTACATATGTAATAAAACCAGAAATGGCTAATGTGAAAAGTGACATGATGACAAACACAACCTGCAAGAAATAACATAACCCTGACATGACATCAAAATAATGCCCCGCATATGCGGCTACAGTTAGTCCCCACAATATCAGAGTTCTAATAAACATTTTATTCCTGAAATCCATCGCTTTGTCAATATTGTTATTGATTTTTGTAATTGCTTTTTTAAACATAAATTATCCTTTTTTTTAGCATTTGAATTATAAAACAAAGTTTTAAAATAGTCAATTTTTATTTGATATTAAAATTTTGTTATTGTATAATTTGTCAATTGTATTTGGAGAAAGTCGATGGATGACATATTTATAGCGACAAAACATTTTTTAAAAATCATCAAACAAGAAGATGATATATTTTTTTATTCTATTGAGAAAGATTTAGCGAATAACTTAGTTGTTTTGTTAACATCAAAAAAAGAACCCTACTTGAAGAAAGAAAAAGTTATTAATAACATCTTGCCAGAAGTCGTAAGCTTCGTTAGAGAAGATATTAAGAAATTTAATCTTCATTATAAAAATGACAACAATATATCAAAAAAAATACTATTAACTTGGTTCGAAGATGTAATATCACTGAATACAAAGTCTTTCTGGCTTAAATATTTTAAGAAAAATCCTTTTTTATTTATAGATTACTCTCTTAAAATGAATCTAAATATGTTTAAAATTAATATTTTCACCAATAAAGAATTAATAGATATATTAAAGAAATTACCAGACAAATCATTAGAATCATTAGAATCAAATGTTATAAACAGTGCTGCATCTTTTATATTAAAGAGAGACTTTGCTGAAATATTAATAGATAAAACGAAAGACAAGACTCTTTTAAATATGTTGGAAGACCTTAATTATTTATCATTAATAAAACCACTTGAATCAGTTTATGAATACTACCCATTAGATGTAGAAGAAAATATAATGTGTAAGATCAATCGTTCAATTTTCTTAAAAAACATTTATTCAAATGAAAAAAGTTTTTTTCAAGTCGTTAATGAAAATCCATTTAAAGTAGTCGAAGAGTTTGGGAGTTACATAATTTATTTTGACATAAATTCTTTAAACGATGTTACAAGATTTAATTTAAAAACAATTTCTGAAAAATTAATTAAAAGGCTCGATATAAAAGTATTTGCAGGAAATATAAAAATAGATGATGAATTCAAAGAACATAAAAATTTTGGTATGTTCAATAGAGAAACATTACCTTATTGCTGGTCAGTGAAAGCCACGGTAGAAATAAAAGCTTTATGGAAATTATTTGAACGTCTAAAAACTCGTAAAAAAAACATAGAAAGGCGTTTTATTTGGCTAAGAATAAAAGATTTTTATCAAAATTCATTGTTTTCATTTTTATTGAAAAATCGTTCTTTTCAAGTAAAAAAAGAAAAAGAAAAAGAAAAAGAAAAAGAATCAGACAATATATTGAATGTGCTTAATTATATGACAGGTTGTTATCAAAATTTTGAGAGTAAGTTGTTGATGAATTTTAATTTTGTTAATTTTTTAAATGAATATAAGGATATTAACTTCAAGACTTATCCAAACTTAAAAGAATTTATCGAGACCTATCCTTACTTAGTTGACAAGGAAACACGATGTTTGACAGAAGAAGGGATTGATTTATTTAGATTGAATTATGAATATTAAAAAAGCGCATAGGCGCTTTTTTATTTTATATTAAAAGATTTTTTTTTAATTTTAATTTTGTCTTTATGTTTTAAATTATTATAAAGAAGTTCTTCGGAAACAGTAAGTTTGTATCTTTCAAAATTCTCTTCTTCATTAAATAATTTTCCCTTTGTAACAAGCCCTTCAAACCCTTTATTCATAGAGTTCCATAAGCCACTTGCTTTTGGGCTTAATAAGAGAGAAGAATAAAATTCAATGCCTTTTTTATTGAGGTGTTGTGCCATATAAAAATACATTTGTTTGCCAAGACCTAATCCAGAGAGGTCTTCGTCGTAATCAACACAAGTATATTCACTAAATGATTTATTAAGTAACCCTTCGGCATAACTTAAACTGGCTTCTGTTTTCTTTCCATTATCTCCAATAGTGATAGAAATGTTATTTTCTTTTCCATATTCAATAGCATCTTTTTTGTTGTCAAAAAACGGAGATTGATAACTTGAATCAAGTATTTGAACACTTTCATTTGAGTTTTGAATGCAGTTTATTAGTTTTTCATCTGTGTAAACAACCGTCATGTCACCAACTTTTTTGCCATTTTTTTCAATTAAAAGATAATCATTAATTGCGGCTGCAGAAATATTTGTATCAACATTATTGAAAATACTGATACGATACTCATCATTGTTCTTATCCTTGATTGTTTTTGAAATTGCAAGAGAGTGGTTGTCTGTCAGATCTTTTTTAAAATAATGAACAATATTCCAGTTGGCTAAAACAAGATTGTCTTCGGTAACAAGTTTAATGTTTTCAGAAAAATAGACATCATCAATATTACAAGGATGTAAATTGTTTAATTTTCTGGCGTAAACTCTTTTTGTAGTAAGTCCGTCTTCTGCAAAGATACGGCGGTTTTTGTTATTAAAAAGAAAGAAAATATTCTCTTTTTCAAGTGAATAAATATCAAAATCTTTAAAGTATTCTTTTTGTTTCAAAGCAATACAATATTCAAGAGAATGCTGTATTCTCTTATTGCGATGTTTTATGGTGTTGTTGTCTTTTATATAATGCATAATTTATTCTCGTATATCATAAGTATAATTATATCACTAATATTATGATTTTAATAGTAAAACAAACAAAATAGATTGTTTTGAGTTAAATGAGCTGTTATACTATTTGAAAAATGAAGGTGGAGCTAATGATGGGAAAGTGTAAAAAAGAAAAACAAAAAAATCGTCATAGCATTCGTTAATGACGATTTTTTTTGTAAAACATTTATTTTTCAGGAAGTAAGTTGATAAGAAAGTCACGCCCTATTTTTGCTTTTCTTGATGTTGCACTTGGGTGATAAGTTCGATAAGCCGTTATCGTTCTATCTTTAAATTTTAAGTCGAAACACCATAGTTGTTTGTTCGTTATACCTTCTTCATCAAATCCATCATATCGCTTTAAACAAACATTATTGTCACCCTCAATAGGAAAGTATAGACGACGAGCAGAAACAGATGCTTTATCAAAGCCATTCATGAATAAAATAATATCTGGTTTTAGTATTTCAATTTGAGCAAATAGTAATTGTTCTGACAGTTCTATAATGTCACTGAAAACAGGCGATTTTGATGGTATAGTTCGATTCGATGCAAAACAAAATAGATTTGAATAAATTAAACCTTCAATACCTGATTTTTTACTTACATCTCTTGTGAAATTATGAAATGCATTACCTTTTGAATTTTTCTTTTTTAGTTGTTCGAAGAAAAAATCATTATGACTTTTTAATGATTGATGTACACAGCTTTCTTTTTCTGTTAAGTCAACATTTATTTGTTTATTCCATCTCCATCCTTTTGTTTCTCTACCAACAATCATAATTTTATTTTTAGACATCTCATAATTAGGATGAACAGAGCTTAAAAAAAGACCTGACAAATCTCGGACAGATTCATCTGCTTTACTAGGTAGTATGTATTTATCATCAAAATCATTTAATATATTTAGATAGGCAGTTGCTAATTTATTGTTTATAGACAAGTCTCATTCCTTATTTAATAATCAAGAAGGTTTTCTTCTTTCTTCTTCTTGCGTATATTATTTATTAGAGTCTCTTGGAAGAGAAGTGGAAATTGATCTAACAACACAGTAGTTGTGTGGATATTGCTATCAGTTATCTCTTCTGAGTGTAGGGCATTAATATATTCTTCGACAAAAATATCAGGATTAATTTTTTTAAGTTCTCTTGAAATAGCAGAGTAATCAGTTTCGATTCGCTGAACAAGATCATAGATTTCTTTTTTATCTTTGTTGAATGCGGCTTTTCTTTTAAAAAGAAGTTCCCTTTCCTCTTTAAACATTTTCAACTCTAAATAACTTAATTTTGTTTGTATGTTGAAGAAATTTAATGAAATTATTTTGGAAACTCCTAAAGATATTAATGCTGATAACATAACAAAAATGATGATCATCCCAAAAGTATCAGAAGCATTTTTCGAATAAACACTTTCTATTATAAATAAAAAACCTACCCCTAAAATAAAAGATAAAAGGTCGATAATGTTTTTAATTGTGTCGTATCGGATTTCAGGTCTAAATTCGATTTTTTTCTGTTTTAAAAAGTCTGTATTGTGTTTCTTGCTTAATTTTTCTATTCTTATTTCGTTTTGAGTGTATTCTTCAATAAATAGAATAAGTTTTTTTTCTTTGTTCATATTTTTTTCCATAAAAAATGTTGGAGTTTTCTATATTAAAATAATTTAAAATAAAAATCAAGAAGAAGTTGAGTTTTTAGTTTTATTATTGTATATTACAAATAACAATAATTCATTTTTTCTTAGAACAAAGAAAAATAAAAAGGACAAATTGATGAATATGCAGAAAGTAACATTATTAACAAAATCAATAATAATGTTAATTGTGGCAACTAATCTTACTAGTGGACAATTAAGTGAAGATCAAATAAAAAATGAGAATAATTCCAATTTTGATAAGTCAAATTTCGCTTATCATATTAATCCAGAAGTAAATGAACTTTTAGAAGAAGTTACAGGGTTAGATTTTTTTGTGAAAGACAATAAAGTTCTTGTAAAAAATGTAGAAGATTTAAAAGATTATACAGAACATTCATCAAATGAATTTCATAAAACGTTGGGTGAAAATTATTATGATAATAAAAGAGATTATTTTAAAAAGCTGAGAGAATCTCCATCTTGGCGAGACAATGAAGGTTATCTGTATAATAGTGCTTTTTTCATAAAAGACAATATTTACTTAAATTTAGGATACAGTAATTATTTTGATGAATTTGCATTAATGAATGTAAGAGTTGCAAATTTTGAAGCATCTAAATATGGTATAGAGGAAAAAGATAAACCGACTCAAATAATATATAATCAGGGAAGAGATTTATTACGAATAGATAAAAAAGAAGGTCATTATGGAATGAGTTATAAAATTGATCAACTTAAAAACGATTCTTCTTATTTTATACTTGAAATAATAAATGTCATGTCGTATAAAACAAATAAAATTTTAACATTTTTTTCATCGTTTTTAGTTTTTGTTTTATTTTATTTTATTAACAATTTATTGAGTTTGAAAAAATTGAGTCGTGGTGGTAGTTTTAAACCTCTTTCATTTATTTTTTCTGATAGAAAAAAGAGAAAAAAAAATAAAGCATTGTATTTAAAAAAAGAAAAAGAGTTGAGGAAAAAGAAAAAAGAATCTTCTGTAATAGAAAGAAAGATAGTAGAAGAAGAAAAAGAAGAAAATGTAACCATAAAAAATGATTAATATTATTTTTAAAATCAAAAAGCCTCTTAATGAGGCTTTTTTTATCAAGCAAGGTTTTTTTTCTTTTTCCTATGTTTTATTGTTTTTCTGATTCGGTGTTCGAAACAAGAAGGGAACTGTAACATGAGTATTTGAAATATAATCAAATCTTCATCTATTATTTCATCTTGATGAAGCATTTTAATATACTGTTCAGTTAAAATATTTTGATCAACATTTTTAATTTGATTTGCAAGCAGGTCATATTTAAATTCATTCTTTTTAATTAATTCTATTATTTCTTTTTTATCTTTATTAAAAAGTTTCTTTTGAAGAAAAAAATCAGATTTATCTCTTGTTAAAAATTTCAATTCAAAAAAAGACAGTTTGATTAAAAGATTTTTTTTATTAAATAATTTCTGCTTAATAAGGTCTAAGCTAATATTTTGTAAATATAAAAAAATCGCAGGGATAAAAAACATTAGAAGAACAGGCATAGATTTAGCATCTCTTTCATTTAGAGAACTAAATATTTCAGGATTTGTAAAAACATGCCACATACTGAATAATGATAAAAACAAAAGAACAAGAAAATAAATCATATCAAAAATGAGAAGCAAGTTAGGAAAAGAATTTTCTGATAATAGACTTATTTTTTTATTATTAAGATGTTGTTTTCGAAAATTAACATTATATTTATCACTTAATTGATGTAATCTTTTTTCATCTTGAAAATATTCTTCTAATTGATAAAGGAGTTCTTTTTCTTTTTCCATAACTTCTAGCCTTATAAAATACGATTTTAAATGGTAATCGATAAGATAAAAAAAAGCAAGGATTTTTGCTTGTATTTTAAAATTAATTAATATATTATAAAAAAAATTAGAGGAATAAAAATGAATCAAAAAGAAAAAGAAAAAGAAAAAGATTTGGCTCTATTAAAAACAATTACATTTGGTTTATCCTCATTATGTTTAATATTAAGTATTGCAGAACACAAAATGAAAGAAGTTGACAATGTAGAAGAGATGCCTTCACAAGAAAACTATTTAATGTTAAACGAAACAAGCACAATGAATTCACTGGAGGAACTGTCAGGATTAGATTTTGTTGTGATAAATGATCTTCTATACATTGAAAACACAGATAGTTTAGAAGAGGTGTCAGCATTAAGTTTTCGAGAGGAAGAAAACAAAGAGATTTTCAAAACAGATTCAAAAAAATACATAACGAGATACAATGAAACCTACACTGTATCTGGGGAAGCTTTTTTTAACAACGCTTATTTGAAAAATGAAAAAGCATTTGTTAGGGCAGCTTATGATATAGAAAAAGAAAAATTCATATTAAAGGGATTATCTTTAAAAGATATATCAAAAGAAAATATTACTAAATTTATTGATAAAGATGCACTATTAGATGAAAAGAACGAAAAAAAGATAACATTTATTGATGAAGAGATGACGGTTTTTTTTCCTGAAAGATACAAAAAATACACAGAAGATAATTTATATTTAATTAAAAATATTGATAGCACTTATACCATTCAATATTTTTCAAATACTCTAAAAAAAAGTAGTTCTTTTTTTGAAAAGAAAAATTTAAACATTATAAAAACAATTGCAATTATTATGGCGTCAATTTCATTTATTATAATATTTTCTTTATGTGTTTACCGATTCTCATTTAGTAAAAAAGATGTTTTTAAGAAAAATTATTTCCGCACAATTAATCAAAAAATATTTAACTCAAAACAAAGAAAAAGAAATAAAGATTTGTTTTTAAGAGAAGAAAAGAAGGCAAAAATAAGAGATAAAAAAATAAGAAACGATTTGCAAGATAAAAAAAGCGAAATTGTTGAGGAAGTGAAAATAAAAATAGAAAATGATTAACAAAAAAAGCCACTATGTGGCTTTTTTTTATTTTGGTTGAGATTTCCTTTTTTTTCTAGTGCTTTTTTTGTTAGCTTCTGAGAGAGAATCCTGCTCTGCTAATTCTACGGCTTTGAACAAGAGTAGCTTTTCTTCCTCGAAAGAAAGTTCAGAAGAAAGTTGCTCATAATCTTCTCCGTTTGGAAAAAGCCCATTCATATTGTCTTTTTTAGTATCTTTATCGTCCATAATAATCCCTTATTTAGTTACCATTTGTAATGTGTTTCATAATGGATATTATATCATTAAAACTATTTATAACAAACTCTTATGGATAATTTTATAAAAGAACAGTTAGTGAAATTCTCTCCCACTAAATAAAAAACAAGTTTTTATTATAGTCGGAGCTTCCTAAGATTTTGCCAATTTTAGCCATTTTCCGTGGAAAATTAGGTCTTACAAAAGTTAACGGCAAAACAAACACATAATTCCCGATTATGTGGCTTTTTTCAAAGTTCGGA
>JAYJME010001719.1:0-15501 GCA_036873775.1 Costaria costata
GCCGGCGGCTAAACTCTAGAATGGGCCCGTCCAGTCAAGCGATAGCTTCGCCTTGGGAACCTTGGCATCCGTTCCAGATTTAGCTCCCTGGCAAATGGTAGCGGCGGAGTTGTACGCCCACACCCAGTCACCGACGGTGTAGATTGGCACTTGTTCGGGAGCGTCGGAGAGCGCTGAATTTCGGCCCTCCACGCGGGAGGCGGGGGGGGCGTGCTGTTCGCGAACCAGCGCATACAAACGCGGTTGGTGATCGGCTGCGAGGTCGCAGTATTCGAGGTGGTCACGGGCGAGGCTTTTGGTTTCCGCGAGTTTAGGGGTGTTCGAAGATGGTAAGGGGGAGGCGGGAGAAGCGGTTCATGTGGACCTCATTGGGGGCTAAACGAGTGGCGGCGCTGACGGAGTTGTTTTAAGCGAATTCCACGTGCGGCAAGTGCACGTCCCAGTTGTCTTGCCTTTCGTTGACAACCATTGCGAGCATCTGAGCCATGTTATGATTCACACGCTCGACGCTACCGTTTCCGTGGGGTGGTAGGCGCTTGTCGCAATTTTGATAAGCCGCTGCCCTTCGAAGGCAGATACTGTCGGTTCGAGTCCGCCCGGGCTCGCTTTTTAGATTATTTTTTTGAAATGCTAATGGATAAGCCGCTGCCCTTCGAAGGCAGATATTTTCGGTTCGAGTCCGGCCGGGCTCGACAAATTGGACAAGCCGCTGCCCTCCGAAGGCAGAAATTGTCGGTTCGAGTCCGGCCGGGCTCGAAAAATTGGATAAGCCGCTGCCCTTCGAAGGCAGATACTGTCGGTTCGAGTCCGCCCGGGCTCGCTTTTTTAGGTTATTTTTTTGAAGTGCGAATGGATAAGCCGCTGCCCTTCGAAGGCAGATATTTTCGGTTCGAGTCCGGCCGGGCTCGAAAAATTGGACAAGCCGCTGCCCTTCGGAGGCAGATATTTTTGGTTCGAGTCCGGCCGGGCTCGACAAATTGGATAAGCCGCTGCTCTTCGAAGGCAGATACTGTCGGTTCGAGTCCGCCCGGACTCGCTCTTTAGATTGTTTTTTGGAAACGCTAATGGATAAGCCACTGCCATTCGAAGGTAGGGGAAGCTTAAGACTGTACCCGAAAAAATAGGTTACTTTTCATCAAGCAGCCGGAGGAGTCTCGAACAAATAGGCGCGGTGCTAATTAGAATCTCACATTTGCTCGTAGGTAATACTTGTAGTAAATCACGTCAATTTGGCGTCGAGCCTCAATTTCTTACTTTGTTGCCACCATTGAGCACAGACTACTATTGACTATTGTATGGGGTTTAGTATAGCACTCGACTCGGAGCACCGTTTCTTCGGTCACATTTCTTATTTATCGTGAGAAAACGGTCACGAAAGCATCATAGGAAGATCGTGCAGCAGCACAAGTGCCATCATGCTGACCGCGCGTCGTAAGTCTCCCTACGTTGCACTTCGGACACGTCTCCTACCCTACAGCAACCTGGGCTACTTCTTTTTTTTCCCACGTTTGTTGTGGAATTTCAGGCGGAAGCGGAGGCGGAGAAAGCATCGGTTGGGGCGCGGGTGTAGGATGGGAGTCCGACGACACGGGTGCAAACGAGACGCGGCTGCGGCTGCTGACGCTGCAAGGGCAGTGGCTGGAGGTTGAAGGGCGTATGCTGTCGGAATCGAACGGCGTCAACAAGGTAATTTCGTATGGGTGTATCTGTCCGTGTAGATCCATTCCATCGAGGGGTCGTGTTAGAGATTGGTAAAATGTGTACAACAGCATAGTCCGCATATCTCCCAATAGGATCCACACCTCGTACTGCGCGAGCTTCTTATCAAATACTGGTATCACTCGGGACGGAAATGTAAGAACCGTTGGGGCATACATTTGAAGACTAAACGGTCCTTAAAATCATCCATCTTTAGTGGTAGTCTACTTGTTCCTTCTCTCGGGTAGTTTTACTTGGGATAGAAACACCAAATCCGTTCCGACAGCAGTTGACCTCCTCACATGTTCTCGATTTACCGAACTCAAGAGGTCAATATTCAGACTGGGTGAAACCCCAATACCATTTCATTATTTCGACGTAGTAATCAGAACCTACACGGGTAGTATGATGTGTAAAAGTAGGGGTATATATGTTTTGGGTCCATCGTGAGTTCTGATTACCAGGGCCCCCCGTATTAGGAGAACTTTGATAAGTTCCTGTTCTTCGACGCCCAGGCTTTCAAGAACGCTTCGACACAGACAAAGCCGGCCGGATCTATGTTGGTTTTCGTCCCAGACAGGCGTCAAAGCAGTGCCTGCTAATGTACAAGATCCGATACAACCGTTTTGGGACCCCGAGCCTTCTCCTTAGCTTTGCGTCGGAAGTGCCGAGAGTGAGGCTCGTAGGGTCTCTGCTCACGAACTAGTGCGGGCGGGCCTCTAGTGCGGGCAGCAACATAACTCGTAGTGATAGTGTAAACTACCGTATAACACGCAAGGTACCGCACCCCCTCCGACGAATTTCCAACAATAGTTTCTCCGAAACAAGCTGGGCACACATAACGAAAGTGGTGGCGTTGGAAAGGTCTCTTCGAGATGTTTCCGTAGACGCAATCAGTCGGCTGTTGTTGCACTCTCCCTGCTGTCGAGAAAATCAGCTTGGGGAATTCGTCCGAGGGGATGTGTTAATTGTGTCTATACGATACCCCCTGGTGTCGCAATCTGGCACGCCGCTATTTCAGGGCTGCATCCGTTGGGAATGAAAGGCAGGTTTCGGGTCATTGCAGGCGTTTCCAAAAGAAAATAAATTCTTAAAGATAAGATGTGAAATATGTGCCAATGTTGTATTTTGCCGGGGGGGGGCGAGCCGAACGAACGAAAGCTTCTCAGGCGAGTGCCAGACCACAGAAGAAACGCCTGCCGCAACTAGAACTCCACTTGTTGGAAACAAGGTGGGCCGCATGACCCACGCTGCTCACAGGTTCAACGAAATAGTAAAGAGGTAAGACGAGAAAAATACAAATTCTTTATTTCATATTTCAACGTTTTACGCCCCTTGTTAAAAAATACGCGCAGGGAGAAAAAGGGCAAGGCCAAAAAGATGAAGAACTGGGCAGGTCTTCCTCTGCAGCAGTGGCAGGCAGCCTCAAGGGAGCGCTTGCTAGCCTAGAAGAGGCCACCGAACTCGGGGATGCCCTGGTCGCATCCCCTTCAATCTCACCGTCGCCAGCGGGTGGTTCTGTGGGACTTGCTTCCCACAGAGGGGGAGCGAGGACATCTGGGGTTTTGGAGGCCACGGGAGATGCCATGCTGCTGCTGGCCAAGCTATGCGAGGGTTTGTCGACTGGAGATGGCGGGCTGGAAGCGGGAGTGCGGGGAAGCGGGAGGGGAAGGGAAGAGCTGGCTTCGCTTTCTGTGAAACAGTACCTCCGGGCCATGGCGATTGGGTGAGGTTGCCTTCCGCACGGAAGTTAGTACCAATGCAGATTCCTTCCAAGGGTATCGTAGGCAGTAGTTGCCTTTTTTCTACTTTCGCTTTCGCCCTATTTTCGGGTTTGTGGCAGAAATAGGCGTGTTTCGTGCGTATTATGCTGACCTTTATTCTTCGTAAAAAATCGTGGTTAGTGTGTAAAAAACTTGAAAGTTGTGTTTATTATCGTGCAGCCTCGACGCCCATCATCACGCCCACATCCTAGATTGACGCCGCAGCATCGTGTTACGGCGTAACCCAACAAAACAACACGTTCTACTGTACGTACGAGCTGGTTCCAGCGACAGGCTAAACCTGATTTCTTCTAACTTTTACACGCTGGGTTTTGAGAGTTTGAACACAAAATTTGGCAGGGTTGTTGTTCATAATCATACAAAGCCCCTGTGTGGTGGTCTTTGTTTTGTTTTATTTTTCTAATTGGTGAGGTGTATTTTTCACGAAGAACCCTGCCAAATTTCGTTTTTCCATCTCTCAGAAACTAGCGGGTAAAAGTGATTCCCGTGAAGAGTAAGTTTTTATTTAGGGTTATGAAAAAGCTCAATACATTGTTCTAGTAATTTCGCAGGCGTTTCGAAAAGCCTTGCACGGCTCGCAGAACAAAGCATATGTCACGGACGTCTTCCCCTTGTTGATGCAATCTTGGCAACACGTTTAGCGTCGAAATATTCGGTGTACTGACCGAGTTATGACCTGAAGAATTAATATATACCTGGTATGGATTTACTATAGACCGCCTGAATCCCTATACAACAACGCCTCCCCAAGTAATATGAACAGTTTTCATGCCTCGCGAACTACAGCTCGCACGCCCAAAACAGATTCACCGATGTGTTCTCCTTGCGGGTGCGATCGCGTGGATATGTCTACTGTTGTGAGTTTCAGTGTATTCAAGATTTTCTGGCCCGAAGATGGAATGTTGTGGGTGTCGCTGGAACCAGCTCTTACCTGAATCGATAATTCGACGTCATATAAAGAAAAGTTATCCTTTATCCAGCGCGGACTGCGATATGCAACTACATACCAGGTATGACACACGTTCTAGCGGCCAAAACGAAACAGAATACAAACGTGGTAGCGGAGGAGGTTCTCCTCCTCGCGCTGTGAATGCTGCGCAGCGGTAATGTCACAACCGAGGCTGAAGTGTTGTCTGCCAGAACATGCCCCCTCTTGCCTAAGGCGTCTTCCCCCCACCACTGACATGGTACGCTCACCAGTACGGACACCACCCATCGGCTCAAATGCCGCTCAATTTTCCCGTGTTGCCTACAAACATACCCCTGCGCCCCCCGCCTCCCCTCCTGCCCCCGCCGAAATGATAAATTCATGCTCTCACGTTGACCCTGCGAGCGCTTATCTTACAACTGTTTGGTAGGTCTGCTGGTGCGAGAGACCGGTTTCCCAGGGTTCTTTTCTTGGCGGGGGAGTTCCCGAAAGCTCGCCAGGCGTTTTCTGAGTGGTCATCGTCTGTGCCCGAGTGGGCGTTTCTGCGATGGGTGTCGCAGATGCTCGGTGTCACTGGGCGGCAGGAGGGGCCTGTGGTGATTCAGGCGAGAGCCTGTCCGATTGCTGTGCTTCCACGAGGACCACAGCCCCATGAAATGAAGAGGTTACCGTGATCTAATTACTTTTTTCTATATTTTCCGCAAGTTTCCGAGCCCTTGAAACCTTGCTTCGAGCCTTCCGTAGCATAAATAACGTTCGAAATAGTTTCGAACTTTAAGTTTTGTTTAGTGTACATAACAGAGCCATCTGTCCGTGGGCCGGTGCCAGAGTCCCGGGGGATGTTTTGCGGCTGTAAGCAGTGTGTATGGGCGCGGGCATCGTCGCTACTGCTGTCACATCGGCATTCTCCCTTTTTTATTTCTTGTTTTTTGCCAGGTGCTTGAGAGGGTTGCGCGTGCCTTTCCCCGCGCCCTGTTCTACCCCCTGCTCATCACCAAAACGTCGGGGGCGAGGGGGCGAGCGGGTATAGATAGCCACGCTGCCGCGGGGAGGCTCTCTAAGCTTAACGCCCTGGCTTTCGATGCTTCAGCGGAGGCGTTTGCGGAGGTACGATGGTTGTGGCAATTTCCACGGCTTCAAATATGATTAATTACGAGCGATTGCGATCTTCAAAAAACAAATTGACGGCACCAAAAACATAGCGACCCCTTTCGTGTTGCCTAAGGCGAAGCGTCCGACGTGCGTACGCGGTCCACCAACGCGCACAAGTTGACGACAGCAAAAAATATCCTGCTGCGTGAGTTCCCAGTGACAGCTGTACCATTTTTCTTTTTTTTTTGTCACGTTTAGCCTGTGGTATAAAACTGCTGTGTGCTTGCAGAGCATCAGGTACGCGAGGGTAGCTTCTTCGAGGGGCGTCTGGTGCCAGCGGCGTGTGGCTGTATGAGGCTATGAGCGGCTTCATTTTTTGTGCCGTGAGCACTGAGGTTTTACAATTATTGTGCTCTGAGATATGAGCAACCGCTTTTAGGGGTGCTCTTGACCCGGATAAGTAGCCCGTTGCCGTAAGAAGTAGGAATGGTGCATCACGGTCACCATCCAAGAAAAAAAACTTTAGGAGCTGTTGCCGGGGGCGGTCATCTTCCCTTGAAGTCGTGACCGGGTGTACGTCAAACGTTTCGCGATCTATGATCCGGGATGGGGTGCAAAAGCGGTTTATCGGTTGAATATCTCGATCTCCCATGGAAAATTCCCACCAAAGTCTCGAGCCGCAACTATCCATAGGCCCATCGTCCACTCAACGTACCATACCTGGCATATCCAAATCGTCTACTCGAGATGACATATATAAAAAAATCGTATCAATCGATAACTTTTCATCTTGCCAAAATTTGCCTCAACCATGCCCGTCGTCCTATAAAATCACAATCGCTCAAAATAAAATACAGGCCCTTCGCGGCTTGCACCACCCCGAGCTGCGTTTCGCGGACGACATGAAGAGAGTACGGGATCTGCTGGCCAAGAAGGAACCAGCGCTTGCCCGAGAAACGTACCGGAAGCTGCGGAGTGACTGTCTCGTCATCGACGGCCGCAAGACCGGAGACAAGGTAAGAGACGGCTCTTGCGGAACATTGTTTGTGATGGGTTTTTTTTCCTATTACGGGTGCACATAGTAACCAAAACCTATTAACGATACTTCGTATGGTGTTAAGAACAAATAGGGGCATACTTCGTATATGGTTTTTTGCAGGGCTCTTCATGGGTCATAACCCGACCCGCGGCTTGGGTCAGGAGGTCTTCAAAACCTCACGGGTCGGGTCCGGTCAGGTCTGATTTGGTCGGGTCAGGAGGTTTTCATTATCTCGCGGGTCCGGTCGGAACACCCTGACCCGACCCGACCCGACCCGACCCGACCCGACCCGACCCGCGGGGTTTGACTCGACTCGTGAACAGCCCTCTTTTTTTTGGGTTCATCGTGGCTTCGGATTGCTATGGCCCCGCATATTATACCTTATCTGGGTAGTCTTTATGATGCGCCGGCCGCAGGCGCTTTCAGGGTGCAGATGGGCGCGCCGCAGGCAAAATAAATCGAGATAGGCACGTCGAATTACAAACACCCTGAACTGCAAAAAACATGCTTTAAACGTGACTTATCTATTTGAGGGGTTTGCCCCTGCTGTTGATCTCACCTTAGCTCATTGCCACAATCTGGCCCGTGAGCACGAAGAGGCACAAGGTGTTTATGCCTCAGCCGCTGCTGTCGATCTCGCATTATAGCTTACTGCTACAATCTAGCCCCGCGGTCGCGGCAAGGCACAAGGAGTCTACTGGTCGGGAGGACCACGAACGAAACGAACATCTACAATGTATGTTCTCTGTTTTGTGTTGTTTTTTCCCTTGGACATGCAGAGTGTGTGAGGTGCGGCAATCTCCGTCGCCGTTGATTTCCGCCACAGTCTTCCGCCGCCGCTGCTGCAGCCCCAACCACCAGGCGATTGAGGAACGCGATATTCTCCGATTGTCTTGAGCTTCTGTTGTAGCATTCCGTCGTCACTTTATTTCATGCTGGTATATAGTTTGGGATCAATTAGACCTCTCTGCTGCAATCAGCCGGAGACTCTCACCCAGGGCTGTGTACTACCCCCGCATTGGTTCATTGGTTCAATGCGGCACCTCGTCGCAGAGAGTAGCTGCTCCGGTACAATAAACGCTACCAACCTATTTTAGTGGTGCGCTCGCACTCCCGCCATCGCGACTCTCGTCACAACAACAGCAGCAAAATGCACCGGTAAATTTCGGTGACTGCTTCTGTTGTTGTTATGTCGCTTCCATGCAGCGGGGGTTAAAAATATCTTACTCTGAATTCAAGTGGCTTGTATAAAAAAACGTGGGTGCTGTTGAACAGGTGGTACTAATACACAGCATGATGCAACGCAATAATCGGTGTGTGGCCCGCCTCTCAGAGATCGGTGAACAATCACTCGTCTAACGGCTGAAACATAAGGATGTAACCCCCCCATGCGACTCGCCGAACACCTCACGGCGCTTCACGCTTGGTTCAAGCAATGTCTTCCTGGTCGGTGAGCACCCGACGTGCTCCGTCCCGGAATTTTAGGGATGCGAGGGTCTATGGTCATACGAATACCGCCATGGATAACAATGAATACACCCCCCTGCCCGCCCGCCCGCCGCCGCCGCTCCTACCTTACCCATTTCTTAAGATGGGGCTATACAACCGGAACTTTGCGAAGGAACGAGTGGCGGGGCTGGACAGACAGCTCGGCAAGGACGGGGAACTGCTCGACCTGGCGAAAGCACAGAAGTGGCTGGGGCAAGGCAAGAACGACTCACCATGCTCTCATTCGAAGCATTTGTTACGGAACATGAAGGCTATATTGTTTTCCGTTTCGACATCAACCATGGCACAAATAAAAGCAAAAAAAAAACGCCCGGTCTTTTGGATGGTGTCACCCGTCATCCAGCGGGGATTTTCCACTAATCTCAACTTCCCTTTTATTGAGTTAACCAATCGGCAAACTGCGGCCACGTATTCCCCTTCCCTCTATGCGCATGCACTGCTCCAGTTGTTTAACCTCTGCGATATACTTCATATACATGTGATGCGTTTTGACCTGTTACCGTGTGGGGCTCTCCGTTTCCTAGTCGTTTGCGCACGTGTCTACATATTCATATTGCGTCTGCATGGCGCGGTGCTGGTATTCCAACGCGCCTTAGTACCTCCTTTTTTCTTTTATTTTTGTGGCCCCACATAGAATTATCCGGCTTTGCCTATTAGATCATCTCCTGCAGCAAAAGCGATTCCCTACCAGTATAACTTGGTAAAAACGCAAGACGAGGTTCTCGTAAGGTGCGACGCGATTTTTTCTCTGTCCTTGGGTGTTGGTTTCACCTCATTGTGGCTTGGCTTGTGATCCAAGCTGCCCAAATTGGTGCACCACATCATCGTTTTGCCACGGATTCCTCAGGGCGTGCTCATAATTTCTTGTAGGCCTCCATTTATTTATACGCATTTATTTTGTATTTCATCCCATCTATTATATATATTTTCCGCGCTTTCTGGCTCCCTCCCTTTCGTAACTCAGACCCGGGGCCACATAGCGGGCATCCCCCTCCTCACTACGGTGCGTTTCTTCAATTTTATCGCGGAAAGAGCCCAGCAGATTCTTCCCTCGTCGACTCGCGTCGAATTTCTTACTAAGCATGGGAGGGACGGCGCGTCCGTAAAAATCGCGAGATTTTCGAACAAATTTGCCTTTTCCTTTTGCTACTGCGAAAATACAATCGGTTTGTACCCGAGACATAGGGGTGCAGTTCTTAAGAGGGTTAAGGTGTAGCAGTGTCAAACGCTCGCAACTTGGCCTCACGGTCGTATTTCCCTAAAACCCCACCTGCCGTCGATTAACGCCAAGTTCTCCCTGTTCAGCGTGGGGGTGTAGCTTTGAAGGGGGGGTAAGGTGTAGTACCAAACGCTCGCAACATGGCCTCGCCCTCGCAATTCCGTGACTGACGTTTACCACTGCAAACACGACCCCACACTGATTCCAAGTAGTTTGTCCCCAAATTTTGCTGATGAAGTTTTTAAGGGGTTGAACCTCCATCTGACGCATACCACGGTAGAGATATTCGCTTTGCATTTGTTTTTTTCTGGGGCTCCTTCTCGCTTGAGGAGCTCTATATCTCACCCCAAAAACTGAGTTTGCAAAAAAGTTGACGCTTTACCCTTTTTTGCTACTGCCAAAAAGCACCCCACAGTAAATCCCAAGTAAGTTGTCCCCAAGAGTGTGGGTGCAGTTCTTGAGGGGTTAACCCGATTAACAATCCCATGGCCTATATTGGTTTATGACGTAGCTGCATCACCACGCAACCGCGATGGACTGAATCCCCTGACATGATTTGCTTACAGTTGGATT
The DNA here is from genome assembly GCA_036873775.1 of Costaria costata. NCBI lineage: Eukaryota > Phaeophyceae > Laminariales > Agaraceae > Costaria > Costaria costata. The sequence continues at coordinate 9,843 of JAYJME010001719.1, forward strand.
AATACGACGGCCTAGCGGCCCGAGCATGTGAGCAGGGTTTAATGTTCGAAGGCACAGGCGATCGCAATGGCTTGCATCCCCAGATATTATGGGTTGATCGAAAGAGTAAGTGGTAATCGGGTTAGCGCTTATCGCCCGTTTACCGGCTCCATCTCGTCTCGTAAAATTGTTCACACTTCGGACAAGCCATCGATTTCTACGTAATAAATTATATACTATACAGTAGATATTTCAGGGCTGACGTATGCCTGATATGTAGGATCTAGCCCATGTTGCCGGGTGGGAGACGTACAACCTGCATGATCCGGCACACGTTTCCCGGTTTGGATTTGTATTGTACCTATCTTCCACAACATATCATAACTGTAGATTAACATCTACCAGTACAGCAGTAGGAGATGATCTACCGTAGATCATGATCTATCCGACGTGTGAAATTGGTGAAAACCGAGCTGCCGCGCTGATTGTTCGATATAATCAACGCGGGGGTAGTAGCTCTGGGTGAGAGTCTCCGGCTGATCGCAGCAGGAGGCCTTATTAATCCCAAGCTATATACGAGTGAAAGCGTCGACGAAATGTTACTGCAGAAAACGTTTTATGGGTAGTTTCTCAGCGGAGGAACCCCGATTGTGAGAAATATTTTCGCAAAAAATTGCTGTAGTGCTAGCAATATGGCTAGCAATAAGGCAAGCCCTATCGTAACACGCCTCATCTACCGACCGATCGATCCCTGTTTGGTATGCCCGAATTTTCAGCACACATGTGGGCAGCGGCGGCCAAGAAGCGGACGGCCGGAAAAGCGCAACTCTCGAATTTCTCCTCGTGGATGTCCGACTTCGACTCCAACGTTCACAAGCTGGAAGTCCCCGGGCAGTATGACGGGATGTCTTCGGCGCCTCCCCGGGTTTCCCACCACAGCCGCGTTGTCAGGCAAGACGAGGAAGAGAAAACACGGCAGTGAAGTAGTACGCGCGATGGAAGTATGGAAGTGTCCCCCGCGGCTTGCAAACATGGATTTCGACGAAATCCTCGATCTCACAGCTGATTTTTTTTTTAATATAATATGAGTGGCTGATATTTTCGCGTTTTCAGATATTGTCGCGTTTTCAGTGTCCAGGGATGTATTTTGATAGGTGAATATAACCATGGACACCCCCCCCCCCCTCCAGTTGCCACAGGGACGATGTATTGGGCATGTAGGAGATACCGAATAGCACGCAAGATAAAACAACCCTAGGGATGAACTTCCGAACCAGCTTTCTACCAAACAAGAAGGGTGCACACAACGAAAATAGTTGTGGCTTTGGGAAGACCTCGTCGAGATATCTCCGTAGACGCTTCGCTCGGCGTTTTGCTCTTCTCCCCGTTGTAAAGAGATAATCGGGTTGAAAAATCGTCTGAGGGAATTTAGTCTTCCGTGTTAAACGGTGCTTCACTTGCAGCAGGTACGGCCCCAAAATATGTTTTCTGTGGGTTTTTTCTGTCGCCTCCGCATGTTGTTGGGGCTGAGAGAAACCCGTGGCGGTGTTCTAGCTTGGGGTTCGACCGAGCACCAGATTTAAGGCCACACAGACGGCTGGGTTTGAGAGGCTTCGCCAGCTCTCGTTTTGGCGCTGACACCAGAAGTTGCACCTGCGTACAGCACACCTCTGTCCTTCGAATCGGATAGCCGTAAGTGTTAGTGATTATGATGGTCTCGCGTAAGCTCAGTTCCCTGAAAGCTAGCCCGTGGTCACAAGCGAGGCTAAAGAAAGCGTCCCGGTGGAAGAAAACACGCACAGAATCCCCGGTGCAATATAACAGGTGCACCGTAATACCAGTACGCAAGGGCACGATCCCGCGGGCGGTGGTATGCCATTCCGCATCACTTCAGTATATACGGACTCCGGTGTTTGGAATGAATTAACACCTTTGCTTCGGCTTCGCTCTTGTTTTTTACGTGAAGCTATGTAGTCGAAGACGATTCTAGAGAGAAAATACAGGGCAACAACAAATACGGCAGCAACCATTGTTCAGTGGCAAGGGAAAGGATGACATCAGAAGCAGCAACGTTAACCTGGCAGTGAAGTGACAAGCGCAAGGATGCACACATCGTACAGATCAGATCCCCGTTCATGATCTGTGTCGTTCAGGGCAGACATTTATCTGGGAGATATGATTTGCATGGCCTAGATCATGTTGCCGAGCGTGGAGCCGTGTGGTCAGCATGATCTAGCATATGTATCCTGGGTTGGATCTGTATTACACAGATCCTGTACAACATATCATAGCGACAGATATAGGATCTAGATGATCTTAGATGATCTAGATCGTGATCTTTCCCATGCGTGAATGGATCACACCAGAAGCAGAAATATTAACAAGGCAGTGACAAGAGCAAGAGCAAGGATGGTAGCAGCAGGAACGCCAAAGGGAGGGCGTTTTGCGAGTACATCAGAGCAGAATGCAGAGTTCTGATTTATCTGCAACGAGGCGCCGCGTTGATTGCAGGCGGATCAACGCTAGGGCAGTAGCCCCTGCGTGAGAGTCTCCGGCGGATCGCAGCAGCGAGGCCTCATTGACCCCAAACAAAATACTACGCACGAATTAAAACGACGACGGAATGTTTCAACAGCGCAGAGTGCAATGTTCTGATTGCTCGATTTTTTACGTACTCTGTTTGCTTGATTTTGTGACACGCCAACTGCAATGCCTACGACAGCTTCGGGAGCGAGCTTCTGGTTATGAAGTCTTTGCGCCTGCCCAAGCGCCTCACTATGCACGGAGATGACGAGAAGGACCACATGTTCCTGGTGAGAGCGAATATCAGCAAGACAAACGCACGCGAGAAAAGCAGCGCTTAGTTGCAGAATTTTATTGTAAAGAGCGAGGGAGAGTTTTTAACCACTCTACAAACTCAACCTGGTCGAAAGTTTGAACTTGGCCCAATGCAGCTTGCGTGGACTGACGGGCGAAGTGGCTTGAACAAGTCCAATTAAGTGGATTTTACTTCATTTTCTAGTTACTGTTGTTCACACCTTACTACGGTGATGGTTGAGTTACCTCTGCCACATGAACGGAAGATCCCATCGACGCAGGCGAGCGCGTCGTGCATTTGTGGCCCCACTAACAATTTGGGAGTCGACCGTTCAAGTGAACCTCCGTTACCGACGGTGCGTTATCCTTTTTTCCTTTCTGATTCGTCTCTAGGGCGGTTTTCTTTTTGCTGTCGCGGACAGTTGAGGCAACTGCTCTCTTGATTATTGATAGTGATGACGATGATGGTAACGATGGCGATGATGATGATATTATCGCGTTAGCTCGTTATCCTAAAATCTAGCCTGTGGCAACAAAACCGGGGTAAAGTGTCCCGTTGGGTTGCTTGATGTTAGTCGCCATCATATCGTCGAAAGAATTGCCGACACAACGGAGATTTTTTCCGTTGCCGCGTATTGGAATTTTATAGTCGATAAATACTCTACCGGTGGAAATCATTGCCGTTTCCGCGCATTGCGTTGGCATTTATTATTGTGTCTCAACCAAGGGTGGTGATTCCATTTATCACGGCCAGGGTCGGCATTCAATACCAAGCAACCAAATAGAACGCCCCAAACACATAGAACGCCTTCTCGGTAGCCAAGACAACCGTGACAGGTTGTCGGAAAGTTCTACGATCGATGGACTGATGCGTGTCTTAGACTGTTGGTATTTGATGGTATGATGTGTACGCTAGACTGCTGTGTTTAATGGACACGTGCGTTCGCTGTGCTCCATGCTCAGGTTAAGGGAGGGGAGGACCTCCGAGTGGACCAGCGTGTGGAGCAGCTGTTCGAGGTGATGAACGCCATCATGGCCACGTCCGCTAGCTGTAGACGCGCCAGGCTTGCCAACAAGACCTACAAGGTGAGCAAAAGCAGCAGAAACAATCAGGGCTGTTCACGAGTCGAGTCAAACTTCGCGGGTCGGGTCGGGTCTGGCCGGGTCATGGTGACCCGACCCGGCCCGTGAAATTTAGAAGTAATCTTGGCCCGACCCGACCTCACCCGACCCGACACGTGAGATTTCGAAAACCTCCTGACCCAATCCGCGGGTCGGGTCATTACCCGTGAGCAGCCCTGGAAACAATATCGCCAAGTATCTGACGAAATACGGCAAGTCTCACGGATGTGACATCACTGGAGGAGTGAGATCAAGTTTCTTCTGTGCGGTAGAGATTAATTAAAACCGATACACGAATGAAAGCGTGTTGGGCGAAACCTTGTTCTACTCTGATCTCCCGGAGGATCTAAACCAAAGTTCAAGCGCCGTTCGAGAATAGAAGGGGTGGCCCTTTCGTGGTTGGCCGGGTTGATGGCACCGGGAGTAGCCTTGCCCCACCTCTTGTGCCGAGCATACGAAGAAAATAGTTCGCTTCATTGTTTTCCTTTTGTTTTTGTGTGTGTGCGCGAGTGCCTCATCGCTGCTGTTCGCTCAATCGCGGACTGTCTCGAAACCACGAAGTTACGTTTTGTTTCCGGTGTTACTGTGTTGTTGAGAGGACCGTCGTTCGCCCGTTTTATTTCGCAGGTGGGTTTCTGCTTATTACAAGCGAATGCGGGTTTCTAATTTTGACGGTGCCCCAAGAATAGGGATCCCTTTCGAGTTGCCCGAAGCGTCCGACCGACCGAACGACCGACCGGGATCCAACGCACGCAATTTGACGACAGTAACGAATATCCTGCTGCAAGAGTTCCAAGCGACAGCTACATTGTTGTAAAGTTGCGTCGTGCCGTACCAGGGTACCTGGTACCAGTATGTAGTTTGGGATGAGGCCTCGCTGAGAAGCTCTGTCTCTCTACAATTATAACAAGGAGGCTTTCCCGAAATGGGCCCGCCCTGCTGGCGTCCCCTATTTCCTGGTTTCAGATTACAATTATCATGCCTAGAACATTTGATTGTAGGATTGACGACAATTGCTATTGTAAGAGGCCCACCCCGCTGGCGTCCCCTTTTTTCTTGGTTTCAGATTAATATCTTGATATATTCGATTGCAGGATTGATGGCAATTGGTATTTTTTTTGTGCGCGCCACGGGTTTTACATGACCTCATGAAAGGATGTACCAGGTAGGTCAGTGACTCCCCTGGGTGATAGTACCAGGGTCAAGTTTACAAAGAACAGGCGGCCAGCCTATATTCATTATGTGCACGACGAAAATATTAACGCCGGTAGTATAGATTTGTGGTCGTAGAATTGACGACAATTGGTATTGTTTGTGGTGCAGGTGGTGCCGGTGACGACGGACATCGGTCTCATCGAGTGGGTGCAGAACACCAAACCCCTCAAGGCCGTCATCGAGGAAGGACTCGGCATGCCGCTATCACAGCTTGAAGCCCCCCGGTTATTCCTCCAGTAAGCAAGAACGACGGGACGCTGCTAATTTGCTTTTTCCGCGGAAAATGGAGCCGGGCAGTTATCATCGCTCATGTGTTTTTGTTACATTTTTCGCTCTTTCGGCTGGCAATTTTTTGCGTGATCACATACTTCGTATCTGGTTCGGCAATGTAATGTAGTGATTAATAACACCCGTTTGGGGCTTCAGGGGGAAAAACTCAAAAATATCAGGGCTGCGCACGGGTCGGCTCAAACCTCGCGGATCGGGTCGGGTGGGGTCGGGTCAGGGTGGCCCCGACCCGACCCGA
>JAYJME010001720.1:0-15499 GCA_036873775.1 Costaria costata
GAGTAAAATGGCAAAGTTTGACGCAAAATTGGGCGCCGAACGCCAAAACGACCCCACCAAATGCGAAATTGACCCAAAATATCTCGCCTGCGGCGAAAAAGACCCCCCCCCCCCCCGAAACCAAAGGGCTACGGTGACAAAAAGAGGTGGCATAGTGTTTTCCCCGACTTCCAAAGTATGGTGCGGCGCTCAAAATCTGATGTGCGGCAAGCCGCGCCACTCCCTGAGCTCGTGATGCAAAAAGCCCAAAAACGCCGAAACACGTGCGCCAGCGCAACATGTCACCACCTATTTTACGCCCCGGTACTTACCAGAGGATATGATTATATGAACACGTAGATCTGCGTAGACACCAATGAAAAGGCCGCAACTAAAACTCTGGGTTTGGTGTTTGAAGGTTCAGCTGCACACAGCAAAGAGAGAGCTGCACAGCAGAAGGATGCAGCATGGTGGCACGAACTACTGCTGAACGACGCTTGCTTGATGTTTACCTCTTGAAGGTCGGTGTACTCCTTGTTGTCTAGAACGTTCTGTGTGCTGTATGCTCTCTTTTTGCCGTGTGGCAAAAGCAAATCATCATGCTACATGCCGATCAAAAAACAGTCGAACGGGTTTTTCATGGCATCGGCGAGGCGGTGTCAAGTCGGAACGCCACCTCGTGGTTACTTGCCAGTTTTTGCAACTTTCAACCCCCAGAGCATGCGCCATGGACCTCGACCGGAGCCCAAACTTGAGCCGTGTGTACACGCGAGGCCCCTGCGTGCACTGCCGCCGAGAGCACGAGAAAAGACCCGCGGGCGGAAGAGAAACAAATGCCGAAGCCCACCCAAAGCCCATTTTGTACATAGACATATGTATATACGAAGTATATATACAATCACACAGAACACCATGTGTACCTTTGCGTTCACGAACGAACTTAGTTGTCTCATCTAGAATGTAAAATAACGTGTTGTCTCATTACTTACCGTTCGTTGTATCCTTAGTCAACGAACGCCCCGGGCCTTGTGAACCCCCCCCCCGCCACCGAAAAACAAAAGGCCGGGGATGCACTAATAAACCTTGAGAACGCCCCCGGGGCTACACAGGTGGACATTCGAATATACCCTCTGGATATCCTGTGAGAGTTGGGTACCCTGTGATGGCCCTGTACAGGGTACCTAACTCTGCCAGGGTTTTTTCGTTAGACCCTGCCCAGGGTTAACACCCTCGCAGGGAGCTGTGGGAGGACCTTGCACAGGGTCAAAACCTTGGCCAGGTCTTGGTTAGAAACACTTGTACAGGGTCAATACCCTGGACAGGGTCCTGTGTACACACCCTGCGCCGGTTACAACCCTGCCAGGGTCTTGAGTGCAGGAACCTTGCACGAGCTTCATTAACACGCAGCCCTGCGAGGGTCTTTTATCTCTTACCTTGACGGGCACAGGGTCTTATGAACAGATCCTTTGGCAGGGTCCTGTGTGTAGGAACGGTATGTACTTCCCGTTAGAAATCTGATTTGTGTCGAATTTTGAATTTTGACAATTGGCGGTTCATCCCCTGCGCCTAAAACCTTCGGCCAAATATCGAAACCCCCCTTATTTTATTTTTCGATTTTCGGGCCGATGTCAAGCCTCCTCCCACCTCGTTGCCAACCCCAGCCACAGCGGTTGCTGACAGCGTCAGTTTTCGAAGCTCGGATAACTATGGAATAGTCGGCCGTGAGTCCGCGGGCGCGTTAAGTCATTGGCGCTCGTAGGCGCAGGCTCGGTGTGTCAAATAGTCTGTTTTGTTTACTGCACAGAACCCAAGTTTCGGGTGGAGAGGCTGTCGCTCTGCGTCGGGGAAACTGCAAACCTTGTACCTGCAAGGCGACGATAGGATAGCGACAGCGCTGACGCGGCGGTGGGCGGCAAGCACCAGCGGTGAAGCCAGCCCTACGATGATGAGGGTATCCGAAGTGTCGTCCTCGCGTGGCAGGGTAGCCCATGGTAGCCGAGTTTTAACTTCTCGGCCATCTACTTATAGTACGAGGTAGCCTTCGAGTCTTATGCTTGCATGCCGCATCGTAGGCGACCCGGAGGAGTGACTCATTCGTACGAGGGTCGCCTCTTCTGTCTCTGTCTCTGTCTCTGTCTTTGTTTGTGCGACCATCAGGTTGTACATCGCCGCACTGAGGTCTTTCTCCACGAGGGTCACTTATACACTTAGATATTCTCCCCCCTCAATAAGGACTATACATCCCCTACTAGGTTATACAAAACACGTAGTACGCGCGATCGAAGTATCCCACGCAGCTTGCAAAGTTGAGGTTCGACGAAATCCTGGATCTCACAGCTGAGGTTTTTATTATTTTCTTATATTACAAGCGCTCAGAGACGGCCCCATGTGGTAGTCTGAGTGACCCGAAATTTGGGTGGTTAGACGCTGGCTTACGTTAGTGGTGTCCAGTTGATCACGTCAGCTCCTCGGAGTCCTTGGCCTGCCCGGGTATGGTTTTACTATACCCCTTGAAATTACCGGAGTCACTAAGGCTATTTAATGGTACCAATCTTTGAAACGTTTGACCTGTATTACTTGTTGAACATATCATATAAAAAGCCATAACCACTTGCAGAAGTATAATGTAGCTGGATGGTGCGTAGTAAGACGATGTACACCGCATGGAACAGTAATACAGTAGTAATATTACATATTACAGAATGGAGTAGATTCGATGAAATCCTTACAATATACCAGGTATGCACAATCCCTTCAGTTCCACAAGCATCTAACTCTGTCCCTCTCAATAAGCACTGCATACCCTTAGATATCCTTCATAAGAAAAATATATGCTATTATACTCCCATCCCCACATACTTCACTATACGATCTACACCCCTTCAGGTATCCGACTCTGTTCCCCTCAAAATAGACTATATATCTTTATGTATCATTCCCGAATTCCATGGCTGTTAGATATAATTCCGCTCAACAAGCAATATACTTCCCCCAATCGATTATACAAAACACGTATGCTAGTTCGTAGGCGCGATTGGAGTATCCCACGCAGCTCACAGCTGACGTTTTGTTGTTTTAGAATACACTTGAGACAAACACGCGTTTCAGAGGATGTACGACCACGACGGCTGAAAAATATTCGAAATTCAGTTGCCCAATGGATTTTATGCTGGAGTATAATACGTACCTGGTACGAAACCCGGTATCACACAATATAGAATATGAATATTCGTACGAGTACGCGTACGAGAGAGGGTAGCCTACCACTTATCCAATCATACGCAATCAGCCATTGGTTAGCAGTAAGCCCTTTGTCTCGTGAACAGTGTGTGACAACCATTGCATCGAAGAAGTAGTAAGCTCTACTGGAGGCCCGTACCAGGTAAGGTATGTAGAAACTATACCTACCGCAGTAGTACCAGCTTACCACACATCAGGTGCACGTGGGGCTGTCTGACTTGTCATGCTATACGCGTAATATGCTGATGTGGTGCCCTCTATGCACCAGTATCACAGCAGGTTCGGTGCCCCTCTCTACGAACCGCGACTTTGTCGCTGAAGTTTGAAATGTAGTTCCATGCGGCTGGATATAATGTCTTGCGTACTACTGTTGTAACTGTGGTCAAGTGGTTTTGTTGCAGCTCGTATTATACGAGTATTTTTCTCGTGCAAGTACTCGTATACAGCAGAAAACTGTATCATTTTTTGGAAAAGAGAAAGCGTTTTTGACCAAGTTTCTTAATTGTTTTTGAGATATATCTATGAGGCCTATTGCGGCATCATCTGTGACATCGATCCGAAAGTGATCCACACTGGAATACTTTTCCTGCTGGTATAGACGAGCATATGCCGCACCCACGGCGAGTTGATCCACGTTTTCGACCTCGACTTCTGCCCTGAAAAGGGCCTAATCTGGCGGCGAATTGCTGGGACAAAGTAGGTGTTGCGCACATGATTTACGGGTCACGACAAACACGATTTCTCCATTTGAGCCGCCTTCTACACTTTGTTATACAAACACATGGTATGCAATATAGACAACGGGACTATTTGTGTTTTTGTTTGGCATCCCATGGCAGCTGCCACGGTGGCCCATTAGGTGTGATGGGCCCGTCCACGGTATCCCACGGCATACCATGTGGTGTCCCGCGGTCGCCCGTGGTAACCGTTTTGGGCGCCTATGATTCACCGCGGTACACCACGGTTCACCGCGGGAGCCCGCGACGACTTCCATGGCATGCCGTGGTAGTTGCCGTCGTGGGACGTCCCGTGACTGGTTGTACGGCAGTGGTACGGTAGTTGTTCTGGCAACTCCCACGGGCGACGACGCGGTTTATCTGTGATCTGCTTGCTACAGTAATACCCTTATACTGAGCTCCTACCCTGAGCCTAACCCATGCTCTATTGTCTTGTTAAGCCCATGGTAAAGCCCACCAACAAGTTGGCATATGGTCAACCACACGAGAGACCTAGCGATTGACGTGATGAACGCCCACACGAACGCCCACTTGAACAACCACATAAACGCCCACCAGGAATGATGCTTGCGAAATGGTTGTGACACATTTCGGGATTGGGTAGACGGATCTGGGTTGTCTTGGATCATAGGTGTATGTATTCAGAGGCAGTTAGATAGTGCGGTTAAGCGAAACCCCAACCAAACCGGCGGACTCGTATGAGGCCCTCGATAACATGCAACAGAAAAACGGGCGAATACCCTCGCGACTATCTTTGATGTAGGATTCCCTCAAAATATACGCGTTGCCAATTTACTGAACTGCTTACCATGGTATTCGTTTTTTGTTTAGAAACAGGATACAACAGACGACGACTTGAAGGTATATGTATTGCCGATCAATTTAAAACAAAGCAGCGTTCATGTGGCCGCATGGGGTCGGCTACACGTGGTCATTCGCGTGGTTGCTCGCAGGCGTTCACGTGGTTGTTCGCGTGCCAGTTCACGCGGTCAGTCGCGTGGCCGTTTACGTGGGCGTCTGTGTGAACGCTCACGTGGGCGACCACGTGCTACGCACTCATGTGTTTGTGCGTTCACGGTCGGCGGGTGTTAAAGTGGCCGTTCACGTGGGCGCTCGCGTAGTTCCTCTCGTGGGCGTTCGCGTGGTCGTTCGTGTGGTAAGTCGCGTGAGCGGCGGTGCGGGTGGCCGCGGGGGCGTTCATGTGGCCAGTCGCGGGAGCGTTCCTGTGGGCTTTCGCGTGGGCGTTCATGGGCGTTCACTTGGGCGCTCATGTGGGCGTTCACATGGGTGTTCGCGTGGCCAATCGCGCGGGCGTCCGTATGGCCAATCGCGTGGGCCATCGTGTGGTCAGTCGTGAGGGAGTTCACGTGGGCGTTGACATGGGCGTTTGGGTGGTTGCCCGCGTGGGCGTTCGGGACGTTGTTCGCGTGGTCGTTCACGGCGTAGTCCACGTTGGAGTTCGCGTGTGGCCTACGTCGACCACGTGTTAAACCACATGGGCGTTCACGTGGCAGTTCGCGTGCACTTCCGCGTGAACAACCACGTGGTTGACGACGTGGTTGCCCGCGAACGTTCGCGGGGACGGTCAATTGGGAGTGCACGCGAACTACCACGCGAGCACCCACGTGGTCGCGTGCACTTCCGCGTGAGCAACCACGTGGCTGACGACGTGGTTGCCCACGAACGTTCGCGGGGACGGTCACGTGGGAATGCACGCGAACTACCACGCGAGCGCCCACGTGGTCAACCACGTGGTCGACCAGTCACCCCGTGGTTCCGTCTTGACTAAAGTAGGACTAAATCAAACCCTACAGTAAATACCCACTACATTGCCGCTACTATTTATGGCGTATATACCTCATGAAGGAAAAAATGTTATATCCAAGTACTACCGCCAGGCATGTCAGGTGGGTTGCCGTGGCACGGCCCACGACTTTTGTCATGGGTCATCTGAGTCGGTCACGGGCTAACCACGGCATGCTGCGCGGACTACCGTAGGCTGCCACGGCATACCACGCGGACTGCCGCAACCTCCCGCGATAGCCCACATGGAATGCCGTGGGAGCCCATAAGTCACCCATGCGCACCCATGGCAACCTCCATGGGCGACCAGCTACAAGCGCAACGATGTAAAACATTGGCGTGATCCAGCATTTGGCGAAAAACATGAAGTTGCTCGATTTAGATCGGGCAAAAAGCCTGTCGCGTAGGGCAGGGGTAGGGGACGGGGCTCACGGAGGTTTCCAGTCAAGCGGAGGCAACCACCATACATACTGTTGTATCGTGACATGGTTGGGTTCCTCTGTGCGTGGTATAACTTTTCGCGGCTTCCGTGGGGAGCACGGTGCTTGTTGAAGAGTGCCTCAAAAGGCCTTGTGAGGGGCTGATTTTGACCAACCCCGGTATCTTTAAAATAGGCGCTTTTGAATGCATCTCAATTTTCTTTCTCTGCTGTTAGCAACACAGGTGGTACGTCCAATGCGTGTCGTAGATATAACGTACTGTCGACCGGGTGCCGGTACTATTAGTTATGCGCAGCATCACTCCAGTAGCAAGTACACACGTGGCCATTTGGTTACCCCCAAACATCCTGCAGAGAATTATGAGTGTTTCCCCCCCAACGGTCGTGTTGACCACCTGTAGAGCGCCCTCTGGAGGTATTATGCATAACCCTTTGGAGTGACCGATAGAGGGGATGTCCACCCTGCAGAGGGAGGCAATATACTACCCTGCACAGGACTAACTTACCTGCAGAGGATTATGGGTGTTTCCCCTCGAATGGTCGTGTTGACCGCCTGCAGAGCGCCCTCTGGAGGTATTAGGCATAACCCTGTAGCAACTCTCTAGAGGGGGTGTTCACTCTCTGGAGGGATCTTAGACGCAACCCTCCAGAGGGCAATATTCCCTGCCGAGGGTGGCAAACCTTCTAAATAGAGGATTGTGGTTGCTCCCGCCACAGTGGTCTTGTTGACCACCTCTAGACAACCCTCCAACGGGATCAGGCGTAACCCTCTAGAGGGAGCTCAAAGGAGACCCTCCAGAGGGAGTAGCCTCTCTTAAATCCTCTAGAGGATTAAGGGTATCCCCACCTCAGCGGTCTCGTTGACCCCCTCCAGACATCCCTCCACAGGGATTGGGCGAAACCCTTTAGAGGGGATGTCGACCCTCTAGTGGAGGTTTTGTGAAACAAGGTAGAGGGTATTATTCTCTCCAGAGGCCCCTAAATTCTCTAGACGCTTGCGGGTGTACATGATTTTATCTAACCTCTCCGAAGGAGTAACTCGGGATGAGACAAATAAATTCTGAGATGTAAATATCATTGAAGTAGTAAGTATAGAGGACGTACGTCGCATACACCTGGTATTATAGCAGAGTCACGCAAAATAAGACCCTGCACAGGATGCAGCGACGTCAGCAGCGTGTCTGCTCGTCATACAACAAGCTTGTATAGGGTCTCATCCATATTTTCCCTGTGCAGGGTTGTGCCGGACTCTATCGGGAGGATACATCCCAGTTCTCAAACTACAGCCATTCCGAGGTCCACACCAGTACAAAGCGGGTATTCGAGCATTCATCATACCTATGCGTGCGATGCGTGTGATATTCAAGTACAGTGATACCAGGTACGTGACAGACATTGGTTCATACTTCTTTCATTCTTCGGGGCCGTATCGAATAGACACGAAGATGTTGATTACCCACTCCAAAGATGCTGATCCCGTGTCAAAACGCCACCCGTGTATTTGGAAAACTGCCGTTCCTTTCCTCTCAGAGTGCAGCGGGGAGTGCCTAGCCACCTGACCCCCACTCATACTCTAGGCCCTCCGCGCATGGCTGTACAGGTAGCTACGACCCATCGCCGTATTTGCAGTACCGAGACGTCCGTGTGCTCCGTCAAATCGCCTAAAAAACAAAATAATCAGCGTTGTACGATCCCCCATGACCCCGTCCAACCATCCAGCGTGTTGTATGCTGTTTTCCTTCGTGTGTATGATAGCGGGTGAACGAGAGTGATCAGAAGCGGGGTGGGACCATGTACCCCGCTTTGACTTGCTTGCCCGGGGGTATACCCCGTCGCTTCTACTACGGTTGGGATATTCCTTTTTTTACCACCACGTTAGACACACGCTGCGGTAGAGGTGCGCCATTTTTTGTACGAGGCTCTTCACTTGAGGAAGCTCCGAAACCGCCACCCAAAACCTGTTTTTGAGTACACGGAAAGGGCGGCCTGTTTGTGCACGCCGCTGTCAAATGCGTATAGGCTTGTTACACGCGTGCCCTATACCATGATCGTGGAAGATGGAGCAGCAGAATATATACGCCACCACACCAAACACACACACCACATGGGCCAATACCTTGTTGTCAGAGGCCTCTACACATAAACCACATAGGAGGTTATCCGCACCTAATTGTCACCGGCTGCCCCACTCACATATATACATGCAGTATCATGCATCAAAGCCCGGGTCGTATCGTTGTCAGCATCGACTGCCCTCGAGGGTAAGCCGCCACCAGCATCGAAGCATCCAAACATGATCTCATATAAGAATGCCTCGCCACACAATATAAAGCCCTAATCTCCGTAGACATGTATGAAACAGCCGAGTACAAAAACACGACCAGATGAACAAACCCGTGGACTACGTCAGGCATACAAACAAAACATATTGCAAAACAAGAATGGCATTCCGACCATTTTGGGTTAAGCAGCACAGTTATTAAGAAACAAAATAAGCCAAAAAGTGCTGCCTCTTTCGTAGCACGGCTCGTTGCCCCTTGTTGTCTTATTGCGGCATGGGTGTACCCCGGACTGGCTCAAAATGAACACCCGCGGACAATGGTTCTCAACGCCCCGCGTCGAAAAGACCAAAATACCCCAACCCACACGGTTCTCGCACGATCCTAAGACCGACCCTTATGCCATGTTGTTTTGGGTGATTACATGGACGTTTACGGAGGCTTCGGGGTATCTCTCCCAAAACTAATACCCGAATTGATCAAAATCGCATCTTATCGGGCCTGTTTGATGGAAAAAATGTTCCTCCGAGATTTTATCGATGACCAAATTTCACCAAATTATGTTTTCGTGGCCTTTTTCCACCATTTGTTTTTTTTCTGAAAGTGATCGAAAAATGTTTTGCACGAGACCTCGGAGGCGATATGTTGTATGGGTTATATATGGACTGGACGCTATAGCGAGATAGAAGAAATATGATATAGCGTACGTGACTAGGCAACTCTGCTGGTGCAGAGCTGGGACACAGCACCCGTGCAGCAACCAACACGGAGAGGGAGATAGATCATCAGTATGACCTTGGCCGCCATCGTGTTGTTGTGACCACCCAGCAGCAGCTGCGCTCGGCCAAACAAAGTATTCTTCTCGCGGGGATGAACCAAACGAGATGACCAAAACAACCAAACGGGTTTTTTTTCTGAGTTAGGACGGCCGCAAGCAAGCAGCGGTGAGTGGGCGCTCATGCTCCTCCGTGCGAGGGAGAGCGACGCGTTAGTCCAGCGACCACCAAAGCCCCGTACACAATTCGCCGGGAGATTCCGCGGACAGTTCCCTTCCGTCGAGGGTGTGGCGATGGAGGTTCATCGCCCAACTCTGCGTGGACCGCTCGTACGTTCGTGTCGTCGAAGTCAATTTCCGAGTTCCTTTCTGATTTTCCGTATCCCCCATGACTGCATTCCCTTCTGAGTCTACCTGCCGCATTCCTTGATCCCTCATAATCACTCCTCGAAATATAGAAACGAAGGGAAAGTCGCGAAAAGACAAAAAAAGGGGACTAAATGCCCAACGCGAATATCGCACCTCTATCTCCGTGCAAGCACAGAGTTAATCTCGCACCTCTACAGTACCTACTACGTGAATATTGCAGTCCTACTTGCAGTCTCCGTGCCGTCATATAGAAGAGATATTGTCGCCCGCCCTACAAAGCGGAAAAAACTTAACACCTTCGCCCTTGACAAAGATTCCTACAACAACAAACGCAAGGGTCAAAGAAGAGCGTCAACGTTGATAAATCAGAATGTCCCCCAGAACAAAAACGAGCGGAACCCACAGGTACACAACCGGAATTGGCGTATATATATATATATATATATGTACACCACAGGGCTGTTAAGCAATATCAAGCACGTCTGCCTAAAACATTGTTATTGGTATCTGACTGGGGCACTCGATTGTGGTTACTATGTACATATATATATATATGTATTATATATATATATATATATATATATTCGAAGGGGGGGGGCGGAAAAAATATAAGAGATATGCACTCCACGGGTCTCGAACCTACGCTATTATTACGTTTACGAAGAAACTACGTAATAATTAGTTTTTGGTTTCGGGGACGACTAATGATCAAAATCACATGCAATCACCATAAGGTGGTGTCGGGAGTTTCGATGTGCTGTGATCTTGTGCCGGTGGAAAATCTGACTTCCTCGCTGTTTCAATCACAAACACGTGTTGCATAAGAGTCGGCCTGAGCGAGTACACTTGAACGCGGCTAGGAACGTTCTACAGTACTTGAGCCCTACAGCCGGCTTGGGCCTGACGTTGAGAAGAGAGAGTAGATTGGAGGATATCCAGTTGGACTACGATCTAGAGACGTACGTAGCCGTAGACTACGTCCACAAGGCCCAGGGTATGCCTTCGGTTTCTGGTGTAGCTGTTTGCTGCAGAGGTACGCTGGCAACCTGTTTGTTTTAGGATGCAGAGGTGGGTTTCGCTGTCCACCACTGACGCCGAGTACGTAGCAACGGTTGATGGGGTGAAATAAGCCCTCTATGTGAGAGGGGTTTTGGTTTTCTTGATACCTAGTCTGGGATCGCCGAGTATTGGAGTGTTTGAGGACAACAAGGGAGTGACTGCCTTGGCCAAACGCCCGCTGAGTTCTTCCAACAGGAAACACATCGATGTGAGGTATCACTTCCTACGCGAGTTGGTCGGGAAGGTGGACTTGTCGGTCAAGTACCTAAATACAGGAGAAAAACACGCAAATATGCTCACTGAGGCGATTTGTAGGGAAAGTTTCGAGAAACACCGCGATACTTTATTGGGAATATGAGAGTTTCCAGTAGTATGTATTTTGTCACTAATGTTTTCCGGGATTAATTAGTTGATCCAGAACCAAGGAGGGCATTTTGTGGCGGCGGTGTGGGAGCTAAGAAGTACAACGGGTCAAGGCTTGCTGCTACAACGCATTGGGCGCAGAGACAGGGCGGTCTTCTCTGTGGGATAAGGAGGGGCGTTTCATACGGCAGATGGTTTCACCCACCGGATCGCAACGCCTCCCCCTGGTGATTACGCATGCTATCTGCAGCACACCCTGGGTAATCCCAGTGTTTATAAACGCTGCCCCATGAAAAGGAAAGAAAAGTGCAAGCATGTTAACTGGCTAACCAAAGTAAGTAACAGGCTAAAAGGTTAATCAATCGCTATGAAAAGGTTTATCAATCGCATGCACGCATCGTGACCGTGACCGCGAGCCTCGTGGTTCGGTTTTATCGCTTGCGATCTGGAACTTCGGAACTTGATTGCTCCGCTGTCTTGTGACCGGAGCAATGAGAGGACTCTGGATGCAATCTGGTTTATGAACGAACTCCAGGAGGGTGAGCAAGGTGAGTCTTAGCGAGGCAGCTAGGACGCTTCCCGTGACAGGTGTTCGATAAAGCTTTCTCAACGTACAGTGCGACAATAAACGGCGGCTATAACGGATAATCCGATGAGGAAATGTACGGGAGTTTTCGAGTTTGAGAACCATATGCGGAACGTTCTTGTTTGCGGGATGTTCCTGTAGGCTATTCCGGAGTGTTCTTGGTGCGGAATAATTCTAGAGAATACGGCAAGAGAGAGGTTGGCTTGGAAGCTATGCGCACCAGGATGCTCCACTTTCCCCCTTGCGTCTGTCCATCTCTTCAGGTATCAGTTAATGAAGCCATTTATTTACCACCGCCTTTACACTTTATAAAAGAAACAACCGTCAGCTGTGAGACCGAGGATTTCGTCGAATCACTATGTGACGGCCGTAAGATACCGCGACGCAGAAAACGACGCGTTCAGACTTGTTCGGGGTGTGCCTCGTTGGGGGGCCCATGCTACGTTCTGACGCTCCTCAGCTTATGAGCTCTGTGCATCACCCACAAATTGATTTGAGTAAACTAAAAAGTGCAACCCGATTAACGAACGCACGACCTAGATAAAGAAAAAAATCATGTTGCAAATCAAGAATGGAATCCCGACGATTTTGGGTTAAGGAGCCCCGTCGTTCAGAAACAAAAACGCCAAAAAGTGCATCCTCTATCGTAGCACGCGTCGGGGTGTACCGTGGGAATCAATATTCCCAACGGAGAGTCAACTCTTGGGCGTCCCATAAAGTTGCACGCAAACGATGTGCGTTCGCGTCGAAGTTAGTCCCCTTTGCGGTAGAAACAAATGTTCTCGGAGAGACAAAGTTCGGTCGTTACGAGGTCCAGTGCGTTATCATAAGTATGTCCCGATCCAAGGAGGGTTTTTACTGAAACCGTTTGCCATCGGCCTGAGACAACCAATTTGCTGCTTCGCACGCCTGTACACGAACTACTGCTTGCTGCTGCTACCAAAACCTCTTGGTGTTGTGGTTGAACCCCATCAACCAAAGGACGCATGCTCACATAGTCATCCTGTGTATGGTTGCAGTTGGCGTTGGGCGAGTCCAAAATCTGGCAACGCTAACCCACCAGACTACAAAGTATGCAACCGCCCCGTCAACTCGTCTCGCTAAACGGCCATTGAACGCAATCACAACGTCCCCGAGATAGGACAAAACTTAGATACCCACCCCTTGGACCTACGTGATGAAGGCACAGCATACCATAACAAATATAAGCTAGCTGAGTGCCTCAGCAACGCCTCCACCACTTCCCGAGGAATACCCTCCTTCCCCTTCCCACAAAACATCCCCATGGCGCGTGCCATGTAATTTCTACGCACACAGCCTGGTTCCCCGCCCCCTTCGCCCCGATAACAATCGCCGCCTCGTTCTCGATATAGTTCCGGACCGTTGGTGCCAGTACGTACAACACATCGTCGCCTTTATCGGCCTTTTTACGTTGGCGTTTCCAGTCCCTCTATATGCGGGGACGTCGAGAGTACAACGAACGCGTGGGATAACTAAATGCGTTGCATTGGTTTGCTATGTAAGGCGAAGACGTGGGATATGGGGTAAATATTGCTTGTTGCGATCAACCATATGTTTTTTCTTTTTTGGTGGACTTCCGCGGAAGTTGCCATGGAAGTTGGTGGAAGCTTCCATCTACTTCCCTCTGCTTCCACCGGGGTAGATGGAAGTTTCCGTAGAAGTAGATGGGAGTTGGTGGAATTCGATGGAAATAGATGGAAGCTACCATGGAGGTAGATAGAAGTTTCCATGCAAGTTGATGGAATTATCCATGAAAGTTGACGGAGGCTTCCGCGCGAAATCATCCATCTACTTCCATCTACTTCCATGAAAGCATAACTTCCATCTACTTCCATGGAAATTCCTAATTTCTTCATTCGAACTTTCCATCAACTTCCATTTACTTTCATCTACTTTCACCTACTTTTATCTACTTCCATCTACCCCCATCTACTTCCATGGGAGCATAACGGGCGGGCACTTCCATAGAATCTTCCATGTACTTTCATTGACTTCCATGGAAGCTTCCATCTACTTCCATCTACTTCCATCTATTTCCATCTACTTCCATCGAAGCAAAACTTCCACGTACTTCCATGGAATCTTTCTTCTACTCCCATCGACTTCCACAGAATCTTCCATCGACTTCTGCGGAAACTTCCATCTACTTTTTAGCTACTTCCTCCGTCGACCTCCATCGACTTCCATCTACTTCCATCTACTTCCTTCCATCGACTTCCACGGAAGCTTTTATCTACTTCTTCCATAAGCTTCTATCAAATTCCATGGAAGCTTCCATCGATTTCCATCAACTTCCGTTTACTTCAATGTAGTCGAATTCCTTCCACGGGTGCATTATCCCGCGCGTGCAGAGACGCATCTACTACTTCCATGGAAGCTTCCATCTACTTCCTCCATCGACTTCTATCGACTTTTATCTACTTCCGTGTGCTCGTATTTCCTTCCACGAGTGCATCATCCCGCGTGCAGAGACGTGAAAGCGGTTCGAAACAATTTCTTAAGGCAATGAGGCAAGTATGTACCAGATGCTGTCTACTCTGGACGTACTGCAGATACAACACGGCACAAAACAAAAAGCGAGTATGCAGAAAAGTAGCCTGAGGTTTACATGAAAGCACGACATTCGTGAGCAGTTATGCCGTTACACTGAAGTTATGGCAGGACGCGACCAGTATGAAACACAAAATCCAGTCTGGACCAGCTCTCCTGTTTCTTGTCAGATGTCCTGTGCTGTACCAAGGTAGACGGCAGTAGTTGTTGCTGATATGACATAAAATCTTGTGTCATGCTCATTCGTAGACGTTTACCCCAACACTACAGCAGCAGAGATATTACAACCATCCATAAATTTGCCGGTTTATTTTCGTTTTATGATACAGTATTCCGTGTAAGACCCCTGACTGCAGGTAGACGACAGTAGTTGTTGCTGATATGACATAAATCTTGTGTCATGCTCGTTCGTAGACGTTTACCCCAACATTACAGCAGCAGAGATATTCCATCCATAAATTTGCCGGTTTATTTTCGTTTATGATACAGTACTCCTGTGAAGAGGTCGATCTCCACGGCATGGAATTTCGTGGAAGTTGGTGAAGGTCACTGAAAGCCGACATGGAAGTTAGTGGAAGTCAGTGGAAAATGACATGGAAATAGATGGAAGTTGGTGGAAGCCAGTGGAAGTTAATCTGGTGGAGTGATGTGCATTTTCTGGATTCCTGTGGGACATCCCATGGGACGATCCCATGGGACAACCTGTGAGACGTCCCACAAGAATTTAATCATATGGGACGTCCCGTGGGATGTCTCATGGGCACCTAAATCCCACGGGTCGTCCCATGGGATGACCCATGGGACACTTTTTATCCCATGGGACGTTACAAATCCCATGGGAAGTCCCACGGGTTTGTGGACATCCCATGGGATTTGAACCTCCATATAACGTCCCATGGAACTTGGTAACACCATGGGATAGCTCATATGATTACCCATGGGATAGCCCATGGATTTTCCCATGGGATATCCCATAGGTCGTCCCACGGGTAATCCCATGGGCCGTCCCATGGGAAGTAAAACGTCCCATGGGTCGCCCCATGGGTCGTCCCATGGGAAGCAAGGTGATCCCATAGGACTTGGGATGACCGCATGGGTTTTCCCATGGGACTGTGGATGATCCCATGAGTTGTCCCATCGCACTGTGGGATATTCCATGACAACGTCCCATGGGAAGCAAGATATCCCATGGGTTGTCCAATGGGTAGTCCCACGAGAAGTAAAACGTCCCATGGGTCGTCCCATGGGAAGCAAGGTGATCCCATCGGAGTTGGGATGATCCCATGAAATTATCCACAG
>JAYJME010001721.1:0-15498 GCA_036873775.1 Costaria costata
CCCCACCGCGCACAACCCAGCACCCCATCCAAACCGGGCAACTTACCTAAACACCACACCCCTCATCCTATCGGCCAACGTGCTGGTCGCCTCTATACGAATGACGGCAATGCTTCGAACGGTGGTGGTCCTTAGCCTTCTGGCAGCAGCCAGGCCAGCCGGTGCGGCTAGCACTGCCTCGCCGAACAAAGTCATCTCCAAGCCCAAGTGCAAGTCCAGCACGAAGGTGTCGATCCGGTACTCGTCGACATCGAAGCGTCTGTACCTCGAGTCTAAGGACGGCAAAACGCGAGGCGGCTGCGTGACGCTCGAAGATATCTGGAAATACTTGGACGGCAGCGCTCCCCTGTACGCCGTGAAGTCGGGCAGCGGCGACGTCAGCAGCACCGTGACAGGAACATGGCTCCTCACCGAGAGCCTGTACGTCGAGGACGGCATCACGCTCAAGGTCAGACAGGACTACCCATATACTTCAAAAAGTTTGTACAGCTCTCATCGTGACGGAGAGCGCGGCTGTGCAAGAATATATCCGCACCTTTTTGGATATCGGAGGCGGTCGATGAAATCAATTACTTAACGTCTATACTGTAGATCTACGGCAGTGCGGAATATTTAATATATAGTACATACACATATATATTGTAGGAGACGGTATATGTGATTTAGCGCGGGTGTAGATAGGACAGAGTAGTATCGCCGCAGCGTTGGGTGACAAACGCGAGGTTCCACTGCATACACCTACCGTTGTACGTAGCATATTATCATGATGCCATGTTTCGTGCAATATGGGGATGACCAGCACAACACGCAGATCAGGTCGCGCCACAGATAAGGTACGCCTGTCCGCTTCATTTCTGGAATCACGTATATCAAACGTTTCCCGAAACAAAAGGACGGACACGCGACGCGCGCTATGCACGATGCATTTCCTGTTTCCGAGGCTTACCTTTTAGTCTTCTGGCGAGTTCTAGGGCTTCACGCAAACTTCGTCGTATTCGACGTTGCAAGTTATCCGGTACACCAAGACTGTTTGCGTGCAAGGATAGCTTACTTTCCTCATCGACCTAAATGCGTACTTCCTGTATAGCGTACACTAGTGACTGTACAATAGCTATATATACATATAGATCTCCGACTCCATTGTCCAGTAGACGTTTCAGCAAGAGCGTGTGTGTTTAACCCGCTTGCTGACCCAAAAAGTATCCCACACTATTTTCGAGTATTGTTTGTCCACAAAAACCGTTGCCGGCTTCCGATGAGTTATCCCACGGCGTAGGCACCCAACAAGTATACATATTTAAAAAGACGAATGGAATTCCACGACAAATATTAAAAAAAAAGTACGAATGAAGATTCCGCGACAACGACAAATGTAGAAATAAAATAGGAATGATATCACGACAACGAATAACATAGGGAAAAAAAACACGAATGGGATTCCACGACACCGAACAATATGGTAAAGCATGGATTGGATTTCCAGCGATTCAGACGCAGAGTTCCGTCAGTGGGACTACTCAGCCATAAAGCGTCTCGCGCGACGAAAATGGGCTTCGGTGTACAGTAGGTAGATGCCCAGAACAAACGTTTCCGTTCTTCTGTGCGTGTGTTGGGTATCCCGCGCGGTGTCGAGCTATATTTGCTTTGGTGTAGGTGCTGCTAGTCTGTTGCTTTTCTTCTTCTGTAATGTTGAGTAGCCCGCGCCGCGTCGAATTATTCTTATAACAACAGCTGCTTTGATGTACCAGTACATAATAGGTGCAGGGCTTAAAAATATAATATGTTGTTGTTTTCTGTTGTTTTCTGTTTTTTCTTGTTTTTTTTTTGTTTTCCTTGAACTGACCGATCGACCCAAAACCGACCCCGCACACACTGGCCGGCCCCTCATCTTTTTGGTCACATCACCAGGTGCACGGAAAGTCTGCCGGAGGTAAAGCCGACGAGCTACGCCTCCTGAGCACGAGCAAAACCTTTATCAACTTGCGCGCCCACGGAGGAAGCCTGGACTTCGTCAGCACAAAGGTACGTTTGGCGCTTATGACAGCGTATAATAGTGTGAACAAAACCTCGGAGCCGCATTTATCGGTCAGGTCTGCAGCGAGTTCAGTTGTTTTCGTTCACATTTTTTCCGTCGCCACGGCTTCTTCCCGCTATTACGGGGGACGATAGTAAATATGGACCTACTGTAGATACAATAGGACCTACTGTAGACACAATAGGACCTACTGCAGACACCAAAACCTATATATTTATCTATTTTTGCCAACGATATCTGGTCCATACCTGGTAGGACCTACTGTAGACACAATAGAACCTGACTGTAGACACCAAGACCTACGTATTTCCCTATTTATGCTAACAGTGTTGATTTGGTCCTATTTACTATGGTTCCCCGTAAATAGCAACGTTGGTTGCGACGTGATCGGAGAAAGGCGGGTAATAATATGTTTTGCTGAATTCGCTCCGCCTTAAGCAGCGGTAGGATCAACCTTTTGTTTTTGTTTTTTTCACATTCACTCATCACCAGTCCTTGCAGGTTCAGGGGCGCGTTATTACGTCGGTCTTCATGTTCAACGTTCTGAGTTCTGTTTGTTTTTGCTGTGGTGGTTGTTATTGTTGTGTTCATGTATGTATTTTGTTGGTCTAGGAGACATGTCGCCTGGGTAACGTAGATGGCGACGTCTGGCCCCGTGTACCCTTGAACCAATCCCTTCGGGATTTCAGAGTGAAAAACAATGTCGAAACAAAATGTTGGATTGCAGCATCGGTCCCACAAGTTGGCTAAGGGCGGTGGTGGCAGAGGGTGGGAGAATATGGCATTCGACTACGTACACCGCAAGGATACCCCCGACACACACACGCGCGCAGTATTCTGGTGTGATATCTAGTCGTTCGTTCTGCTGCGAGCTTCCACCGGATGGTTGCTCAGGGATCAGGCTGCATCTGTCGTAGCTTCGATCGATATCGTGTCCGTATATAGCAAAAAAACATCGAAATAACCCGTACATACTTTAAGACATTTACCGATTGATTTCATCTACACAGCACCCCCCCTTCTTTCAATTATAACGGTATATCATTTTTTATTGTCTCCCAAAAACACAACATTTTGTTTTTTAATGTTCACACCAATAATTCCTGTGCCCCGAAGAGGCAACGTTTAGTCAATCGTTACGCTCACGCCCTCACCGTCGTTTTTTTAAGGTGTTCGCCTGGGACACATCGAAGAACGCCGTCCGCACCAGTGAGAGCAAGGGCCGGTCGTACATCAGCGCCGTCTCGGAGGTGATCACCAACAAAAGCGAGAAGTGCAGTGGAAAGGCCAAGAATACGATGGGGGAGGCGAGGATGGACATCGAGGACAGCGAGATGGCCTACCTCGGCTACCACGGCGCCGAGAGCTACGGCCTCACTTGGAAGGTGGGAGAAATTCGTGCCCCAGTTGCTGCCGGACGGGGTGTTGTGTTGTGTTCGGCCGCGGCTTGTGCCCATCTCGATGATATACTTTGACGATTCTTGTTGATGGTGTTAGAAGAAACGTGGGAAAGCAAGCGTATTTTTTTTTGTTAGACATGCTAACAATATCGAACTGGAGTATGTATGGGGCATTGTCGAAGGGGAAAAACAAGTTGACACTGTAAACGACTGCCTGTTTCCCACTCCGACAAGGAAATCCAGTATCGCTGACGTGTCTATAATTTGTTGATGTAGAAGGGATTCAATGGTTGAATGGTTGATTGTAAGATCATTAATCAAGTGGTTGATGTCACTGTAAGAACATGGATCGAATGGTTGACGTGGTAATCAAATAGTCTTGCCGCAAATTGCGATGCAAGTTGAGCAAAATGTTGATGCGGAGGGAGCCAGCGTTTCTACATGTTCGTCCCTAGGATTCTACACGACATGTCAGGGTATGCTTTTATCAGTCTCCCTCTCATCCGCTTTTGATTAGTACTATTAGGGCAGTCAAGTATGTGGCTGAATATAAGCTGCCGACTAGCTAGTACAATGGTTGGCTGGGCATTCCAGTTGTATAGGAGCTTGTGCGGTAATTGTCTGGGTTTCCATGATTTGTTTTTAATCTGAATAGCGCGTGTGTGGCTTGAGAGGGTGTGCTATCATTGGTGTTCATTGTTTCCACCCGACAACGTGAATGAAACTCATGAGCTTCACTGCAATAATTAAAAACAAATATTTCAGAAAAGACGAAGAAAAAACCCAGGGAAAACGCAAAAGAAAAATGGTAACCTGTGCAATATTTATAGCTCTATTTTGTGCCTACGTCCAGTTTGATATCGACCCACCTTACGGGCTGTCCACTGCTCCTCCTTTGCTTCTCAATGCACGAAACAGTTATAGCTCTCTTCTGACCTACTTTGAGCTCAACATCGTCTTATTATTTTCATGGACTACTGTAGGTCAGTTGGATGGCTTGCTCATCCGGGAAGTCTATTTTGTTTCCAACCCACAGCCCTATTGTTTGTATTTTTTTGCATCTCCCCCTAACCCTCGCTTTGCTTGTTGCCTTGTACGTCTTGCCAACATAAACCTGGACTACATCCCAAATCACCCGTATTGTGGCCAGGTGCGAGGGTTCTGCAAAGACGGAAGCAACCCCGAAGTGTTCGACGAGGTCAACGTGTACGGTAACATCTACGACTCGGACATCCACCACAACCACTTCGGAGTGTACACCTACGGCCACGAGAAGGGAGACTGGAGGAGGAACAAGATGCACCACAACACCGAGTACGGCTTCGACCCCCATGACGACAGCGACCTCTTGACCATCCACGACAATGAGGTCTACAACAACGGCAACCACGGTATCATCGCCTCCAAGCGCTGCGACGGAGTGTCTATTCAGGTACGTAAGAACCAGGTAGCCACATCTGGGTTCAGGTTCCGGCCGCGTTGTTGTAGGTTTGGCACCGTGACTCGTTATGTTAAAGGTTTGGTCAAGCCATCGGCAGTCTTATCGCGGCCTATCAAGACGGCGGCATCGTGAGTAGCAGATTCGATCGAGCTTTGTCTGTCGAAGAGCGCCGGGAATCGGCAAACACGATGGTCTTTAACCGCGTCAAAACAGCCCACGAAGACGCATGCTACGTTAGAGAGGTATCACTGTTTGGTAAAACCGCCTGACAGGTAGGGCTCCTTATCCTAAGAGCACCTACACGACATCGCTGCAACGCCGTTCGTGGCTTTACCTAATAAAACTTATCTGGATGTCGTCTTCGGGCCCCACCTTCATTTTTACAAAACATCAACTGTGTTTTGGTGTGGCATCGAGCTGCTCAGGTGAGAAGTAGCCTCATAATATTCGTGGAACAATAGCCCTCCCTATCGGAGCACGCCTCCGAAGGTCTAGAGGCGTGTTACCATAGGATGCGTGCTACGATGATAGAGGTTGCATTTTTTTGCTTCGTTGTTCCTGAACGGTGGGGCTCCTTAACCCAAAGTCGTCGGAATGCCATTCTTGTCATATGATCTATTTTAAATGCCTATTAATAGTCCATGGGTTTGTTCATCGGGCTGCCCTTCCAGTTTAGTTTAGTTTAGTTAAATACAGGTTTCGGGTGTGATATGGAGCTCCTAAAATGAAGAGCCTGAGAAAAACAATGGTGCACCTCTATCGTAGCATGGGCCATAGGGGCATATATCACGTTTCGACTCGTGCTACGGTAGGGCGTGCAGCAGTTGCTTTCGGAGGCTCCTCACGTCAGGAGATCTCTGTGCTTCACCCACAACATGGTTTTGAGTACTCTAAAAAGTGCAACCCGATCAAAAAACGAACCCATTACTTACGCATACAAATATATCATGTTGAAAACACGAGTATGAAGGCCCCGACGAGTTTGGGCTAAGAAGCCTCGTCGTTCAGAAACAAAAACGCCTAAACCTGCAACCTTTATCGTATGTAGCACGCGTCGTTTAGGGACGATTGTGTTTCTGACAGACGACGGGGGGGCACCTTAACCACCAAAACTAAACAAAAATTCGTTATTTGTTTTTCACAATAGGTTTCGTTGTAGACCTAAGGCCATGGGTTTTGTTTATCGGGCTGCCCGTCCATTGGTTCTCGACGCCAGATTTTGAGCAGCAAAGGTAGAGAGCTCCTCAAGCGAAACGCCTCATGAAAACATGGAAAACCAACCCCACCGTAGCGTTCGACGCTAGCGCTTGGGAAATACCAGTACACCTCACGATATTACTGGCGTCGAAACAATTGCCGAGTGGCATTTGATTTTCTAACACACCCCTTCGGCCGTGCCCAATGTAGACACTAGCCGGACCATTTGTCGTGTCACCGTGGTTTGTACTCCCCTCTCTCTCTCCTCATGCCCAGAGTACAGAACATACCCGGACCGTTTGGAATGTGACTGTTCCTAACACTCCTATGATATATCTCTCAATGCCTAAAATACAAAGCACCATTTTCTTTATGTCCCTCGCTTGTTTTGGCGATGGTCAGGGCAACGAGGTGTACAACGGAGGCGACGAGTCCGTCGGCATCTTCCTGCACAGAAGCAGCGACGACGCCATTGTCAAAAGTGAGGAACGGGGTTGAAACTCCGGGGGTTATACTGTAGAATGAAACGTGGCAGGGCCGTATGTTAATGGGGGTGAACTTATTAGAGCAATTAAGTTGTTGCGCAGGAGACTACAGTATATCGAGATGACAAATGAATCGCGTTGGCGTGGTCCAGGACGCGGGCGAGAGATTCGGCACACGCTTGGTGTTTGGGGCTTGGTGTGCACTTATTTCGGGGGACCATAGTAAGCAGGCCCTCCCATAACCAAAATATTCCCGAATTAGTATATATTCCCCAATTTTACTACGGTAAGAAAATTTGGTGTATCTCCCTCTCTTTCTCTGTTCAACCAGGAGGCTTTCTCCAACACCGGGGACGAACTTCTTCCGTCCCCTTCTTTTGGTTCCATGATTACTACAGCAATAAAATTGGTTTTGATTGCTGTGTTCCCCCCGTAATATAGATCCCTGGACGGCCGAGTCTCGCCGAAGGAACGGAGTGTTGATATCACGAGTTATGTTCTCTGTTTTTTCATTCAGACCCGAATCGAACCTATCAAACATTGCAGCGACTTGCCGTGCGGCCTTGAGGCTTGCCGAGCCACTGTGCTTAATAGGGGAAAAGCACCGGGCTGATTGAGGGTACCCACGTGTTTCAAAGCCACAGGTGCGTTGGGTCAAGCCTTTTCAATATTCAGATGTTGTCGTTTCTACTGCTGTATGGCTCAGTCACTCAAAACAAACATTACCCAACGAAAATCCCCGTCCCGTGCCTCCTGTCGTGCTCGATGCTTGTTTTGAAGACAACTACGTCCACGACAACGGCGACGCTGGGATCGCGCTGATGGAGACTTTCAACGCCAAGGTGTCCAACAACAGGTTCAAGGACAACAAGTACGGCGTCAGGCTGTCCGTGGGGTGCGCCGACAATGTCTTCTCCAAGAACGTCATCAGCGGCTCTTCCAAGTGAGAAACACGTTGTAGTGTGGGTACTCGAACAAAAACAAACAAACAAAAGGACGTCGGGTATATGCTGGCGTTACGCTTGATCATTTTGCTATCATCGGCTTGAGATGCGCCGGACTACCCTAGGGGGTACAGCCGTGCCAGGTTGTTGCCGCAACATGTATGTGCCTGACGGAGATGCTCAACCGAGATACGACTGTACCCAATATCCTTTGGTTTTGAGCTAAACTTTTGTTTTCGATACCCTGGTCACGGGATTTATTTTTCATCCGGTTGACCCTTTCACTACCCCAAAAAGGTATCCCAGTCTATTTCCAAGTAGGTTTGGGTTAAGGAGTCCCGTCATTCAGAAACTGAAAAAGTAAAAAAAAAACGTGTATCCTCTATGGTAGCACGCGCCGCCCCCGACGATTTTGGGGTTAAAGAGTCTCGTCGTTCAGAACCAAAAACCGCTTAAGAGGGCAACCTTTATCGTAGCCTGCGTCTGCACCCAACTCCACGGGTAACCCCGTGTTGCGCCCCAATTCATAATGGTTTCGATTCCCCCGTCCTGACAGGTACAACATTTTTACGTACGAGGGGACCGACGCGCCGTGGGTGGCCGATTCCGGTCGGTCGCAGGACAACACCTTCTCGGACAACACCATCAGCGGCGGTGGGTCCGAGACCATCAAGCTCACCGTGGCCGACGGCACCGAGTTCATCGGCAACACCTTCAAGAGCGCCAAGACGATCCGCTTCGAGGACTGCGAGGACACGCTGATGTCCGGAAACTCGGGCCTCGGTAGCGCCAGCCTCAAGGTGACCAAGGGGTCTTGCTTCGACAAGAAGTCGGGCAGTAGTTTCAAGCCTCATTGCTAATCGGCCGCGGCAGGAATAGCCTTCTGGTGGAGGCGGTTTGTGTTTTCGCCTCTACTAAAAACTGTTCCTTTCGGGGCTAACACTTGCCGATTGGTTGGGTGTGGAAGTTGTGCGTTTTTGCACATGGCTCTGCAGAAGCAGAAACAGCACCAGGAAGCAGCTCGGTCGGTAAAGATATCGGGGCGATCCATCGTAGTGTTCATCTGCTTGTACGACTTCGAGGGATTTTTTTTGACTCGGATCCTTTCGTTTGACGAGCATTTCCGACTAGGTTCTGCGCGATGGTCAGGCGCTAAGCTAGATAAAACGTCCGAGCCGTGCTCGAGACACGGAAACGTGTAACAGTATTCTGTGAGAGGGATAGTTTTTCAACTCGTTGGCGTTGCAATAAGCCAGTTTTCCCGAGATACTGAGGAGTGTGCACCTGTATGTTTAGAGAGAGAGTCACACGCCGCGACGTTGAAACACATATGCCAGTTTGCGTTACCGGGCCTTGCCTCACACAAACGGTTTGAACCAGCCGCCCCGCGCTCGCTCTAGTTTGGCGAATTGTGCGAAGATGGTCTCGAGGTTTCTGGGAACACGCTCTTTGGGCGATTTGCCCTTGAAGATGGACATGCAATATATATATATATATATATATATATATGCATGACGCCGTACGGCCCCAGGCGGTGTACAGCGCTTTTTTTTTGTTATCTCTCCGTACGTACACACTTACATCGTTCCTGTCAAATAGGTACCAGTACGTAACCTTCGCGCGAAAATATATTCCCCGGCAGTGACTTTCGAGGCCATGCTAAGACAGGGGCAGTTCGTTTTGGATTATATTTTTCTGACCAGCGGTTGTCCTCCACCGAGGATCTATCAAATCCTGCCCTCGTTTTTTTTTCAAAGCATCGTTCGTCGTGCACCTGGTTGTTCGGGATAAGCCGCGCAGAGAGTGTCTTTCTCAAGTTCGGGTTTTAGAAGTGAGACGCAGACTTCCCCACGCGAGGAGCCACATAAACTGTAGAAAAGTACCCCTTCCTTGACATACATGCCTCCTTTACGACTCGACGTATGCTTTGTTTTTGCTCTTCTTGTCGCACCGACGGGCTGCTTTGTTTTTTTGGGGGGTGTTGAGAGACACTTCGTTGTTTTTTTGTTTTGGTTTTGATACCGCTGAGCACAGAGAGTTTTCACCCAGGTGGTGTTTTTGTGCATGGTACACCGTGGTAGCTTAGTACCTAGTACCCTCAACAACAGGCGTTGCTGGCACTCCGTCGTCTATAGCTTGGATTTGCTACATAACCCCAGGGCATGGTGTAAGCTTCGCGCCGGTGAAATGTAGACACCGGTGGCGTAAAAACTGGTGGCGTATTAAGTACCTGAGGAGAACTTGGATGGTGCTCAAATCGGTCGGCTGTTCCAACGGGTTCGATTGCCACGTATGGACTAGAGTAAGTCGCCGGGCCTCCCCCTGAGCAAGTCGTCGAATCTCATCGTATCCCACGCATAGGGGGCCGTTTTGATAGGGTGGAAACTCGTGGTGAACGCAGACTGGGGGCACAGAAGCGACGTCTGTGTTGTGGGTGATAGTTTTGGTTTCACCTACACTAACCATATTTTCGTCGAGAGTGGTTGATTGAGTGAGCGGGTGAGGTGCTTTGAGGTTGTGTTTTTTCACCTTTGCCAGGCTCTTGGGTTGGGCGAGGATACTATTGTATAGGTACACACAGGAAATAGAGTTTTGGAGGGCTCTCGGTCGATACCGCACGCCGCAATACATACTGTATACCTGTGGCGGCGGCTTGCACACATACATCCACTCAGCGCTTGCATTGGACCCAGGAGAACAGTTTTAGTTCGGAAAAAGGAAGGCAGCATGGGCTCTGCCTGTTACTGAATATCGACAAACTCGTCGCACCCTTGACGGGTCGAGCCATGGGGCTCCCTACCGGTGTACCCAATAAAATTGAGATACTTACTGACACACACACTTGACGCGATTTTTGCGGTATAATACTTGCCGCGTGGACATGGTCGGGGACCATTGCGGACTATAGAAGACGCCACGACCGACGCGGTTCAGCGGTGGGGTTGCGCCCGATGACATACATACACGCAGACCCATGCTACGATAGAGGTGTTGTTCCATGATGTTTTTCTGAGGCTCTTAACTTTAGGAGAGCTCCATATCACTCCCGAAAACTGTTTTTGACTAAACTGGAAGGGCAGCCCGATTAGAAAACGCATGGACTAGGCATTAAAAAAAGTAATATTGCTAAACAAGAATGACATTCGGACGAATTTGGGTTAAGGAGCCCGGTTATTCAGAAACAAAAAAGCCGAAATGTGCAACCTGTATCGTAGCACGCGTCCGCAACGACAGGGGTACACCTTATTTTTTTCTGAGGTTCGCCACTTACTTCGGGGCTCTGTCCCTCGTCCAAACCCCAACGATTGAAACGCATTGTGACCTTAACCCGAGGAACCATCACACATGGCATGGCATAGGTATACACAACGAAACATACGGCAAAACAAGGATGGGATCCCGACGCTTTTGGGGGGTTAAGGAGTACCCGTCCTTCAGAAAATATGCTAACAATAACCGTGCTACTGAAGTACAGCAGTGTCTCCATCGTAGCACGTGCCCAATGTTCATGAGGTTCTCCACCGCATGAGGTGCTAAACGTTTTATGCCTCAACCCAAATCGCAACATTGAGGGTTCTCGAACGATGCCCGCTAAGATGGAGGTCAGCACATTTTGGCAGTTCTTCTATTTTTTTCTGTCTGGCGATGGTGGCTCCTCAGCTGTAGGAAGTACCAATCACTACGTTTAGCTTGCTTTTTCGTTTTTTCACAAAAAAAATGTTTGTTCGAACTATACCTAAGGGCATAGGATTGATCGTCGGGTTTTGCACTTTCCTTTTCTTTTGCGTCTCGGAACCAGATTCCCGGCGAGATAGAGGGCTCACATACATATCAAAATGAGGAGACTTCAGTTTTTATTTAGAGCTGCACCCCCCCTACCTTAGAAGGCGTCGGACTCGCAACCAGATGGAAATTCCGATGGGGCTATATATATTGTATACGAAAAGTAAGATAAAAATGGGGTTCCAAACTATTCCGGCGAGTTCTTCATTCAGGTTAGCACCCTCGTCAGCGAAAGTTTCATGGAACCCCTACATGTACGCCCTCTAACTCGCAGCATAGCTCAGCGCCGACACATCTGGCGTGTGCGACGCGTGCTACGATAGAGGTAGCACGTTTTGGCCAAAACAGATTCCGAAGGACGGAGCCCCTTGACCCAAAACAATCGTCGGGATTCCATTCTGACGCGCGCTACGATAGAGGTAGCACTTTTTTTTACCTTTTTTGTTTCTGAATGACGGAGCCCCTTAACCCAAAATCGTCAGGGTGTCAATTTTATTTTGTAATACGATTGTTTTGTGTACCTAGGGCATGGGTTTTTTAATTGGGTTGCCCTTTTGGTTGACTCAAAATCAGTATGTGGGTGAAGTACGGAGCTTCTAAAGCGAGGAGCCTCAGAAAAAAAAAACAGGTGCACCTCTATCGTAGCACGCCTCTTCTTGTTTTGCAATATTTTTCGTTGTCTAGCTAGGCCAGGGGGTGGTTCGTTGGGGGTTAAGCTCACAATAATTATCAAAGTTGGGGTTTTGGATGAGGTACAGAGCCCCCCCGAGTGGAGAACCTTACTGTAGAAACTAAACATGGAACAACACCCCTCTCGTAGCTCGTGTCAAACTTCAACAGAGATTATAGGTGAAGCTACTAAAAACAAAAAACAGTTCGATCGATTGACCGCGGTAACCCCAATGTATTTCCTGCAACTCTCTTCCGTTTGCATTTTTTTTTTCTTTTTCAGTTTTTGCTCTCGTTTTTCTCCTTGCAACAATACACCAGGGTACGAAGGTACACACGTTCACGTTGTCGCGACGAGCATGCCTCACGATTATGCAACGCACCCCTGAACAATACATCAGGCACGGCCAGCACGGTGGCAGTAACACGTCGCGACCCACGAAGTGAAAAAAAAACAATACAATTTCTTCCGCCTCGAATCAAACACCCCACGTCTACGATGAATGTTGTTTAAGAGGTAAAGCTCTGCCTGCACCTATGAACTGTTGTTATGGACTACTTGGTGCGGTAGCTCGGAAGGGCACGAGTGACTTGTAAATCTTGGCAGGTGGTTGCGTTAGGCTTGACGACGCCCTGAAGAGCTACCGCAAATTCATGACGCCCGGCGCTGACGCCACAATAATGGCGTTGGTCGTGGGGTAAAAGCGCATTTGGCATTTCTTTAATTCGATTCTATCGAACTGCGGAGTTATAAGAAACTGGCCCTTTTTTCGAAGACTTTGGCACACATCTACGACGCAGTATTTCATATAGAAGGTAAGGCTCCTTGTATGCGTACACATATATATATATATATATATATATATATATATGTATTTTCAGTGTTTGGACTCAAACTTTGCAAAACCACCCGTCTCCGAAAGTGGGGACAAACAGCACCTCTCCCGGCCAGGCCAGCTGTTGCTTAGTGTCTACACCCATCGCCACGATCTTTGTCATACGCAGCTGCTACGCGAACCCTGTCTAGAACACTGCTTGATTTGGACCGAACTCAGAAAATCGGGCAAAAACGAGTGGGCTCCAACAGAAAGCATCAGAAACCCGATATCTCCGGTTATTCCGACCGTCTCCGCGCATTACTTTGGATGCAGTCCGAAGGTTTAATCGGAGGGAGAAAGCAGCAATCCGTGTATGCACTACGAGCAAAGGTCTGGCACAACTCGTACCGCCCTTGGGGTTCCCCAATTCCGGGGGGACATCAGAACCAGAAACTACTACGAATGTGTAAAAGTAACGACATATACATGTGCCTTTTGGGTCCCCCGTGGGTTCTTAATTATACTGCGCCTCTCCGTAGCACCCACTAGAGCAGGCATA
The DNA here is from genome assembly GCA_036873775.1 of Costaria costata. Lineage (NCBI taxonomy): Eukaryota > Phaeophyceae > Laminariales > Agaraceae > Costaria > Costaria costata. Next base: position 13,332 of record JAYJME010001721.1, read on the forward strand.
TTTCGTGCAATAATGCCTTCGTTGACACCAGGGACGAATTTTATAGCAAATACTCTCCGCGTAGGCTGGGCCAGGTAACAAGCTGACTTGGACTTGCTCATCCCTTCATCCTGTCGGTAGCGCTTCTTAGGGGCCCGATCAACGCTATGCTTTTGTATCCGCGGCTTGGACCCGCGTTATCGAAGCACCCCCCCCGCCCCCCCCTCTCCTTTCTGTATAGCGGGTACGTACCCTGGTTTTCATTCCGCGATAGGGTGAGCTCCTCCGTCGCTAGTTGATTCTACGGTGTGTTAATAATAGTGAATCTCGTACTATCTAATTGGGATCGCAGCGTTGCCCGCGCCTGTCTATTCTACTAGTATTACGGGGGACCATAGTTAATAGGACCTACTATAGACACAATAGGACGTACTGTAGACACCAAAACCTATATATTTTCCCTATTTTTGCTATCAATATTTGGTCCATAGTTAATAGGACCTACTGTAGACACAATATAACCTATTGTAGACACCAAAACCTTTATATTTCCCTATTTTTGCTAACAATATTTGGTCCTATATACTATAGTCCCCCGCAATAGTACTCCTTTTTTGTCCGCTTGTTCATTGTATTGAGGCCGTCTTTTGCCATGTGTAAAACAAAGCCCCTTCGTAATGAGGAACAAACAATCCGAGCAGCGTGATGCATGAGGCGCGACGAGGTTTTGTTTTTTGGTCGAAAAACATCTTGTTCTTAGCGGCTGAGTGCGTGCGTGTGTGGTGTAGGGGTGCGTGAACGGACAGCAAACACAGGAACATTTCAATAATATTTGCCCGCAGCGAGCCGTTATTCAAATGGCGGGGGGATTTCTTCGGATGTCAGCGAGTGTCAGGGTATGTACGTCATTTTGGCACGGAAACACGCGCAAAACCACCACCGATTCTGGAATGGACGAGGGGGGCTATGGCAGCCTCTTAATTGCCAATCTATCGCTTGCTAGTACTCTGTCCGACGTAATTCTGAGTTAACGGTGCTAGCTCGATGTGTGCATCCCGAGACGGCCGAGAGTCATGAAGAAACACGTGCGCCCTTGTGTAAGATGCGTACGTGGTGACAGTGAGCACTCCAAAGGTGCGCACAGCAGGCAGGGGCTGCCGTTTTGGCGCACCGACACCCCCACCAACACGCATTTCCTCCGAGAAAAAACAGCAGGGCCCACTGCTCATGTCAGATTGAGCCGAGGACCCAAAGGGCAGAGGTCTTGGTGAGCTCTGTGTTTTGTGGTCTCCTATGCGTGTCGCTCGGAGTCTACACGAAAACACGAGCCCTCACCCCTTACGGCACACGAAATGGGATTTTGATATGTGATTTTGATGTTTCACATAGAGGGGTGGCCAGGGAAGGTACGTGGGTATCATACATACGTCATTCACAACTGTTGAGATTATCACCTGTGGACTGGGGACTGGGGAAACAGGGGCCTGGCTGGAAACGTCCCCGCCGCTGAAGTCTATCCACTAATAATAGCTACTACCCCTTTAGCACATTTCGTACGTTGTTGGCTATTTTTTAACGTTGACCCCCCCCTACACGCACATAAAGTTGTGTTGTTGTAGTTGTTCATGATGTGTTGGTGTAGATGCTGGTGATGTATTGGTAAACAGCCAATCATAGGTGCACCCGTGTTATTTGAGGGTTTTACAGGCACACAGCGTATTGCCCTCTGGGTTTGGCTTCTTCTTGGGATATTTCTCGTGTTTTCTGCACTCTGTTGTGTGTGAGGCTGTTGTTGTATATTTGGTTTGCCTTTGTTTGTGTTGTTGCTCGAGTTGTTAGATATTTTGGCACTGATTTTTTTTATGTTGTTGACTGTTTTTTTGACATTATTACTGTACCTTGTACTTGTTTGTTGTTGCTGTTGTTGTTGTTTGTGTTTTTGCATTGCCAACGCAGTAGCCTAGTGCAGTTTGACGTTTGGTCAAGGAGGCTTCTGTCACGCTCTTCATGCCACCAACTATTATAATGAGGCCGTTTTTTGCCATATGACAAAACTCCTCTTCATTGCGGGGTGCGCACAGGCTTCCATTATTTAACTAGTATGTCGGTCAGTCGGTCTGTCTGTCTGTCTGTCTGTCTGTCTGTCTGTCTGTCTGTCTGTCTGTCTGTCTGTCTGTCTGTCTGTCTG
>JAYJME010001722.1:0-15494 GCA_036873775.1 Costaria costata
TCCAGAGTTATTGGAGCCTGTCCTGTGACCACGGACTTGATTTTGGCGATGAGTTAATGTGAGAACAACAACAAAAAACAACTTACCCTTGATTTATTTGATTATTTCAAAAATAATCATGATTAATCAATCAACATAAATTTGTTGATTATTGTTGATTATTGTTGATTATTTTTCGTAAAAAGAACTAAATATTCCACACATCGGACAGATCAGCTCACCGTAGCTCACCGGTGAGCTACGTGAGCTACATGAGATGCACATGCTTCCCCCGGCTTGAGCTATAGGCAGTAGCTCATCTGCACATACATGTTTTCCCCGGCTTGAGCTATAGGCGTTAGCTCATCTGCACATAATTGGCCAGGCTGAGCTATAGGCGATAGCTCATCTGCACATGTTTTCAAAGCTTGAGCTATAGACGATAGATAGATGAGCTAGCTCACGAGCTGCATTCGACAAATACAAATACTACGTAGTACGTACACGTATAAAATAGCTATAAAACATCAAGATGATAGTTTTTATTTCGGTACTACATCCCTATTGATAACAAAAAGTCTCGTTTTGAAATCTCTTGACCAAGACGAGACTTTTATTTACTTGATTTCAGTATTAATGTGAGTATCGAAACGAAATCACGAAAAAAACATCGAAAATAATGCTGACCAGGATGCACAAAAATAAATATTACTTACTTGATTTCAGTATAGGGCTAAAAACTTAAGTTAAGAAACAGAAAGCTGATAATTTTCTGCACAACGAGGAGGTGTAAATGGAATGTTCTAGATTTTATTCGAAGTGGAGTAAAGATAGGCCAAAGTGAGGGTGTTATAGACATGTTTTGCCGGGAAAGAGCTACGATGAGCTACGTACTACATGAGCTACGATTATGTTTTACCGGGGTGAGCTATTATAATAAGCGATAGCTCATCTGCACATGTTTTCCAGGCTTGAGCTATACCTGGTAGGCGATAGCTCATCTGCACATGTTTTCCAGGCTTGAGCTATACCTGGTAGGCGATAGCTCATCTGCACATGTTTTGAAAGCTTGTTGAGAGGATAGCTCTTCTGCACATATTTGCCTAAGGTAAGCTTATAGGAGCTACATGATGAGCTCTAGTAGCTCTTTTGGCCCATAATGAGCTATTATTGTAAGAGCTACATGAGCTGCACATACATGTTTCCCCCGGCTTGAGCTATAGGCGGTAGCTCATCTGCAAATGTTTTGAAAGCTTTTGAGATATGCAGGATGGCTTATCTGCACATATTTGCCCAGGGTGAGCTATAGGAGCTACATGAGCTAGCTCATTTGGCCCAAAATGAGCACATGTTTTGAAGGGTTGAGCTATACACGACAGATGAGCTACCCTCATGAGCTGTCCGAGGTGGGAAATATTATCCCGGCATGAAAATGCCTTCCATTTCTCTATAAATAATCAAATTATCATGATTAATCAATCAACTTTTAGTATCAAGTTTTAATCAAGACCACATAATTACAATCAAATAATAATGATTAATCAAGCAAAAAACACTCAAAATAATCAAGAATCAAACCAAGGCCGTTTTTGGGTTGATTACCAACCCTACACAGCACACAGCACTCTCGAGGCAACAAGGACTAAACCGACTTGAACGAGGCACTCACACATCAGCGGTCGTGCCGCAGTAGTTGCTACCACGTTGCAGGCCTCTGTGCAGCTCTCTCTGTGCTGTAGGTTCAGGTGCAGCTTGAACGCTCTAAGTGAGCGTTGGAATCAGGATCTACGCAGATCTACCTATTAATATCATATTATGCATACGTTGCATTGTCGATCGATCAACATTTCCTGCTAGATTTACCTGTATCACGCCGTAATGGCTTTTGACGTTTTGTGGCGTTATGACAACCGCAGACGAGTTATTATTCTTGGCCAAGCTTCGAATTTTGCTTCTGTGTATGTGCGATTTCAACCCACACTTCCTTGAAATTTCAAAAACACCCGCACAGTACAGTAGCTGCACAGTAGAAGCACTATCAGCACGCGTATTGTCCAACCAAATCAAACGACCGCTTCCCGACATCGGTGGCACCCACACGCCCACATGTAATCTGCAAGTAATCTCTCTGGAAGTTCCGTGTGGTGAAGGTTAAAAAATTCGTTCCTGAGTGTCCTATCTACATCACGATAATCTAAAATGAAACGTCTGCTGTGATTTATGGGTCTGTAAATACTCAACCTCGCAAGCAGCGTGTGTGCTCGGGTGAGTTGACATGCAACATCAACCGTGAGTTAAACAAAACCGATGCTACCGTGCAAGATCTGACCTTAAACGCGGTGCTCTGCCCATGGCGATATAAGACGAAAACATCTGCCCACGTACAAATAACTGCAACTGTCCATGCCCATGACACCTCCACCTCGGCGCCGTGGCATGGCACACGCATAAGTTCAAGGCCCATCAACACATGCCTCACACGTGTTGTCGTTCCGTTTGAAACGACAATCTCTTGAAATATGTTGCATCCACACCTCCACATGCAATGAGCTAGTAGTCTCTCTGGAAATTCCAGCTGGCCAGTGTTTGAGTTTCCTTTCTTGACCGTTACATGTGAATATATGTATGCTTCCTTCGATTTTTCCAGCTTGAAAAAACAACTAAATAAGACGTCAGCTGTGAGTTCTCCCGATCGGTCAATCGGTCGACGGTCAACCTGGCAAGCTGTGTACTTCAGTTGTATAGGGCACATGGAGTCAGCTCTTAGTATCAGTCGATGTTCAACCTGTCGAAAAGCTGGAAAGCTGCCTCCGTACCACACATATATGTTGTTCAGTACACCCAACCACTGCCTCCGTACAAAATCTGTCGCAAGTCATCGCTCAGAACGTTTTGATTATTACCGGTCTGAAGCTACACGGGCTGCTCTGCCTATGGCGAAATATGAACAAACCACCTGTCCATGTAAAAATACCCATGACCCACCGCCCCCACATCTTGGGTAATTGGTACGACTGTATCTTCAACAATACCATCCCCCTCACAGACTAAATACTATCTCGCATCTCTTGGATCAACCATGGGGCATGGCCTACTGTAGGGTCGAAATAAAATAGTATTAATAGTAATCTGCAAGCGTTCCTACTGCCTACTATTTATACCTTTCGACTCTACCGTACCCATGTCTTATGCTTACTCCAATCAAGTTGTGACTTTGTGTTGAAAACTCCATCGGCTTCCGCGTTAGTTGCATTACGAACTGTTTCAGGTAGTGACTCTTCAGGTTGCCTTCTGGTCCTGTAAGTATGTGACCTTTGACTCTCTTTGTAACTTGCGTCACCCCCGGCATTCCACGTCGCCCACATCCCGAAGGGGAACCCTGTATTATTTTCCGAAGTAGCTTGTTCTGCCACACAGCATAGTTAGCACGAATAGCTATTCTTGGCATAACCTTGGTCTGGAGATATACCTGCCCACCTCAGACACCGAAGAATCGAACAACCTATTAACATATCATTCGTAGCTTTGCGAAACCTTTATCGCGATGGCTTGCGAATGAACGGTCCATTACACCACCCTTACCCTAACGGTACCGGACTGTGTGTCGTCGCCTTCAAGGGCTGGACAAATATCAACGAAGGAAAACAACCATGGATTAACTTCGCGTTCGTCGTAGACCAGGGTTCAGATTTCTACACCCAGGGCCAATCACAAGTGCTGAGCAATGTCTGTCCACTAACCGGACCCTCTAGATGATAGAGCGTGGTAACATGCCGGAAGACACTAACGACTACGAGCAGCAGATAGGTTTCCAGCCTGCAATGAAAAGAAGCGTCTGCATCAACCAAAGTAAAATATGTAATATTTATTTACCGTCTCGTGTCGTGACGGAAGGGAAAGAACAACCCAACAGAACAACAAGAAAACCCACATTAACTTCAGTGCAACCTTCCTCAGGAATCGAATAAGTGAATACGTTGTTTGATGTGTAATCTATGGCTGACGTCGGTTCGTCGATGAGGTCAAAGCCAAATAATAGACACGCTATAGTACTGTACTATATCGTCACGTTTCATTCGACGGCCATAAATAAAGGAAGAGAAGGAGGCCCAGCAGGGGCGAGGGCGCCCCATTCACGAAGCAACACGAAGTACATCGACAGCCTTGCCTACCACAATGAATGGAAGAAAGGACGCCCGCGACGGTGCCAGCAGAATTGACGCGTGGATGTTCGATCGCTTTTCGCTGGAATCGGGCGGCTTAGGTAACAATGTTTATGGGATATTCCCCTAACGGGTTTCACAACATAACCCAACATCAAAAACCATCCATACTCTGTCATCCTAGCACGGCGACTGGAAACGCCGAGTACCAGTGTTAGTGTACGAGACGATGTGTGGATAAACGTCGACGATTATAGTCGAAGTCTCCTGTTGAGAGTCAGACCATACAAGGACGAGCGGGGTGTAAGGTTTGAACGAAATCTAAAAGGAGGTGTTTTGACCGAGAAGTTGCATCTGCGTTGGACAAGGGACTGCAACATTGCCCACACGAGGGGCCCTCAACCCCCCTTGTCGACTTGTGGAACTTAAACATGACAACCTCGACGGCAGGATGTTATGAGCTACGAGGTATTATGCGGTAAGAATAAATTTGTGATTCAGTTGACGATCAGCAAAGCCCGGAACGCTACCACTTCATACACGTCTGAGGCAGCGAAGTGACTAAGGTCAGTTTTTGCTATGTGGCGAAATGGTTTCCATCCTCATTGCAGGGTCCGTAGAAGTTTCCATCGCGTATTTATAGGGCTCGTTTGCTGCCTGCAGTTTGCTGCCCGTTAGAAACAATGATTTTGCTTTATTCTCTTACGTAAGTATTTGCTAGAGCTGTACATGACCGATTTCGATAAACCCGGAGTCTACAGGAGCCGATGGGTATGGGCACACAAGTGGGGCTTGTTTCTTCGCAAGCCATCACAAGTTTCCCATGGTCGCCGTTTAGCGGTAGTTACGGTCGCTGTGCTGCTGATGTATATTTATTTTAGGAATATTTGGTTTTCCTTAAACCACACAGACCCTACTTCGAGCACGAGGCAGCCTTACCATATTTGCCACGGTACTTGTAATTAGGCCGGTACTTGCCGTGTGAAAAAACAGTCTCTCGATTTCGGGGCACGTACAGGTTTCCAAAATTTGTTTTGGCTGTCTTTGATGTGTGTTGTCTGTAACAATCGTGATTTTGCTATATTACTGATTCTCAGAGCTGTACGAGGCCCATTTCCACATACCCGCCGTCTCTATAAGCGGGCAAGCTGGGGCGGATGGGTGGGACTTGTTTTGTCGGCGCTGTGAGGAGTTGACGGCAGTCGGCGTGTCGCGGTGGTGTTTGGTTGAGGTGCTGCTGGCTGCACTTGGTTCTGCGTCGGGAATCGTTTTTCACTTCCAACGTACACAGCCTGACTGTGAATACGAGACAGCGTTGACTTATTTTCCCTTTACCAGTACCGTTTTTTGGCCATGTGACAAGCAATCTTCTCTATGGCGGGGTGCGTGCAGACTTCCCTTGTTTGATTGGTCTGTCTGTTGTCTGCTTGTAACAACTGTTAGTTTGCGTTATTGTTGATCTGGAGAGCTGTACGCGACCTTTTTCAACACCCCCCCCGCAGTCAGGAGCGGGCGTGCTAGGGCTAACAAGTGGGATTTGTTTCGTCGCAAGCTGACTAAAGTTTACCGCAGTCATTGTGTTGCTGTGGTTTCATGAGAGCTTCGGCTGAGTCTATTGCGGCGGGATTTCGACGTTTTTCATCCGCAGCAGCGTGTGGACTGAGGCCAACGCATGGCGCTTGATACATCGTAGGCCGTCACGAGTCACCGTTGGTCACCGTGCGGCGTTGGTTGTGGCGGCTTGGCGATTGCTGTGTGTGTACTTTTCTGCGGCGGGAGTAGTTTGTTTTCTCCGAACAAGCACTGCTTCCTGCGAGTGCGAGGTAGCTTTGCCTCATGTACCACTCTACTAGCAACGCGGGCGTTCCACTGCACAAACTCATCCCTCGCTACGAACAACGTTGAAGCCTTAACGGACGTGATGGCTGCAATGTACCGCCTACGGATGCCAAAAAACCTATTGCGTGGCCCACTCCTTCTATTGAGATTATACTCCAAAATGAACGTATTAAGCCTGCTGCACGGAAGCACACGATACGTGGAAACACACAGAACAAACGACAAGTCCATTGAGTGCACTGTCAAAGCCACGACCAATCTACAGGCATCCGCTGTACACGCCGATGTTTGGGTTTACACAGCACGGAAGAGTATAGTAGGCGACACAAATGCCTGTTTAGACAGATGCAATAGCCTGTTTAAACGTGCGTGGACTTCATCATCGTGGGGTTTGGCACCCGAGAAGACTCTTCATCTAACAGCCTAAGTAGAAATAATCGACCGATAGTCACTGGTCTACCTCCTTAGTGGATCAGAACACCAGGTTCCCCTCCATAGAGAATGCATCAAAATACTTGCATACGTAGAACATGTGAGCGAAACCAATTCCAACCACCTATACGCCACAAATGCGAATATCCATATGCCGCAAAATGTTTTTCTGACATGGTACGACACTTGCCACGGTAAAGGAGCACCATTGCTTGTCTGAAGGTCCCCACATGAAGCGCTTTGGATTTCGCTCGAAACCTTGTTTTGATTAAACCGAAAGTGCAACCCGATGACCAAACCCATGGCCTAAGTATAACAATATTCATGTTGCAAAACATAAACAACACTCCGACATGTTTACGTCACGGGACCTCGTCATGAAGAAAACGCTTTTGCCAAAAAGTGCTGCTAATACCTAATATCCATACCGCAGTCAGGCGTCGTATATCAATTTTGCCAGTTCTCGCTACTCTTCTCACCACCGGAAGCGGCGGCGTAGGAATTGGATGACCAGCTGTAATTCCACGTAGCACCTGTTGGAAGAACACCACAACCGTGAGTTTGTAAGTCGCTCAGACGAACATGTTAAGGAAAAGGTTGGAACCATGCATATGGGATACAGCGAACACGCGGTACTGACAGTAGCTATCAACTGATTGAGCCTGCCAGTAGATGCTGTCAGTATGCTTGAAGTTGCGTATGTCTGGAGACCCGCCACAGACGTCTTGACAGGTGAATGGGGAAATGAGGGAAGACGGAGTCGAGAGGGCAGTCCCTGAGCAAGATGGACGAAGCCACCACAAAATGTAAGAGTGTTGAATGCTTACGTTTGTTCTCTTTCTCTTTCTCTTTGTTCATGACCTGGTATAATTTAGTTGCTTATTCGTATTGACGTTGTTTTTGATTTGGATTGTTTTTGCTTGCCTTTGTCTTTAGTGTGCTTTGTTTGCTGGAGGGACCCTCCTACCACCCTGTGCCCACGAAGGGTAGGAGTGATTGGATAACAAAATGTAGAAGTGTTGTTCTCTTTCACTTCATTAAGAAGCTGGTAGACTTTAGCGTCCCTTTACATTCTTGTTGGTTTTGGTTTTGAGTGGTTGTGCTTGTATTTGTTGTGCTTTTGCAGTTGTTTCTGCTAAAGCCTACAACCCTGTGCCCCAAGGGAAGGGGCGGGAGTAATATAACATACCGCAGTGTCGTCATAACGCCCCTGCACGAACAATAAGACGATCAAGGTCGTGACATCATCTCCACGCGTTACAAACGTTGTTTCGTGTTTTGGTTCCTGTATTTATGTGCTGAACACCGTACCCACCCCCGGCTAAAACGTTTTTGAGTCAGGGGTATGATGGTAAACGAAGCGAAACCGTGCACAGATTGTCGGTCCCCCGTGGCACCTCCGGCGGGCCCCCCCACACCAGCCGGGGGCAGCCGATGTGTCCGAGATCTTCTCGTTCGATATTTTGCTGCAGTCCCGTGTTATGGTTCTTGAAAATTGCCAAAATCATTGTAAAAGAAAAAATAAGGTCAGTTGTGAGATAGAGGATTGTCAAAACTCAACTTTGCAAGCTGCGTAGGATACTTCGATCGCGCGTACTACGTGTTTTGTGGAACCGAATGGGGAGAATATAGTCTCGTTGTTGAGGGGAAGGAGATTTAACAACCATGGACCTCGGGAGGTGTACAAACGTTGGTCGTGGGCATGCGTGATTTTATGAACTAAACATAAAGATATGTAGTTGTTTTGAAGGGAAGCAGAGTCAGAATATTGTGGGGATGAGGGGGTGTAGATCGTATAGTAATGCTAACGAAGATTGGGAGGGGGGGGTTACTGTCCATCAACATGTATGATACCGGTATGTAGCATTTATTTTCTGTCACGTTCTAGTCCAAATAATATGACCATAGCTAGTTCTGGTTCTTCATCCTCTTCAGTTTCGTAGGGGTTTGTACCATTTATTTAGCATCGAAATTCGAAGGACGAACATGAACCTTTCAGGTTCGGGGCGGGGGGCGCGGCACCCGGGAAGGAGAGGGGGTTGAAAGGGACTGTGCTGTAGACATGAAGCAACATACCGAGCGGGATGTTGGGTACTGGCATGGCATCATGGTCATGTGCCAGGTATTGATCACTCACGGTCGTTCCCAGCAACATGCCAATGTTATATATATATATATATATATATGTTGATGAGGGATACCAGTTCTCAACCCTAAGTACGCTGCAGTTTAATTCGCCAAATACGATCCGCCATAATATGTATGGCAAACCCAGCCTTCCAAGCACCAAGTGGGCTGCACACGGCGACTCTCCAAGCGTCGCGCCATGGTAATAGCAACCATAGCCGGTCGCCCTTGATCGCGGTTGTCACAGCGGCTCGGACATACAACACCGTGACGAGTGGTTGCTGACCGCTAGTTAGGTACATATTCTATCTGCGAGACCGATGAACTTACCAAACACTCGTTCCCACCACATGAACGACATCGATCATACAATTTTCAGCACCTTGAATGGGACGTTTGGGAACCAGTGAGTGCCTGAGAAATGTTTCAGGGTGTCCTTGTTCAAACGAAGAAATTTGATTTGGCTTCATGGCTTTCGTTCGCTACTCATCTACATAGTCATACTCGGCCCAACATTGACAAATACGACATGTCGACCCAACGAGCGGAACATAGGTAGGAAGGGCACCGTTAAGTCTTTGTTTTCCAGGCGTTCAGGTGCAGTTGGAAGTGCGACTACACTATATTTGTGCCGTCCTTAAACTCTTCAAAATAATTTTGGTTATGGCGATATGAACCACCTTAGGATCGATTATCACACTTCGCCAAACCAACAGAAGGTGTCCCTGTTGAGGAGGGCTAATGACTCACTCGCTGAAGTATATACTGTATATCGCCCCCCTACTGTGGCACCAATCTAAGTCGCAAAAGTGTTGTTGATAGTGACCGTATTGTCTGTTTTCGGCAACGCCGTGAACATCGAGGGCATGCGCCAGACACACCGACCAAGTGCCCTCCCAGTCATTTCCACCGATTCACGTAAAAGCATTCGAACACGAACATACGCCTGGATTTATAATTTAGTGCGCCGTGTGCAATCGGCCTTACAAGATTCCTCTCTCTTGAAGGGCGATTGCTATTGTTCTCACGGGACGAAACGGCGGACATTGTTATGTTCGCTTGTCAAATATTTGGCTTCCAAAGTATGTATTTTGGGCATAACCTGATACTGTTCCAAAGGTATACCTAGATCAACCCCTGAATCAAAACGACAGAAAAACGTCGGTGACCAGCTCACCTTCGGCACTATTGTTGGCGAAATAAGTGTTGCCCTCAACTTGAATAGCAGAAGCACTGGCGTAGATGGCACCTGTGTGGGCAATAGGAAAGTAATGTTGAAATAATCAGTGGTCGCTTAATTCTTACGGAGTACCTGGTATATAATTTGGGGTTTGTGAGGCCTCTCTGCTGCGGCCGGGTGGGGACCCCCACCCAACGCTACCACTTCCGCGTTGATTCATCGGTAATCACTGCTCAACCTCGTCGCAGAGGATAGTTACACCGGTAAAATTAACGCTACTAAAAGGACGTCGTTCTCGGCGTGCCTACGCACAAGTATGGGCGGGCGGGACGGTCTGCATTTCCGTATCCGCTTCCAACTTTACCGTGCGGTTGATTGGTCGATCACAATTACGGTAGCATAGTCTCCCTCGCTGTCTTAATAAAAGCAAGAGGCTTTCTTCACCACCAGGGACAGACTTCTTGTGCCCCCGCTTTTTGGCTACCAGAATAGTGTTGTAACATTCCGTGGCTTAGTTCTGATGCAGTTCGGGATTATTGAGGCTTCTCTGCTGCGGCATGAGATCACACCCTTACTTATTTTCCATTTTTCCCTTGTCGCAATACCGTAGCTTATTTGTCGCCTATCAAATTCCGGTAGTTAACGTCTCGTGCGTGTTATTACCCAAACGTCTACATTGACGTCCCGATGGTTCGTCTTCAATGTTGCTGAAAGGACCCTGCACGGTTGCCAATTGCTATAGCCATGATTACTAATGGTAAGTCCAACTCAAACACGGAACTTTATAGACTGTGTAGCCGTCTACCTTGTTCGCGTGTCGTATTCGTCAGTCAAGGCAGGAACTGAAACAACAACCCTATACGTTTGTAATCTCATGAAGCTCAGGTGTTCTGCAGAGAGCATCGTTTCTCCAAAACCGTGTGTATTTAATGGTGTTGCGTGGAAATGAGCTTCAGATACTGTCTTTGGGGGGAGCGGTCTTGTTCGCAATGGATGGCCGGGGCTGTGTGGTGCAAACGCGCAGATAGATGTGGTTGGGCAACGAACAGTCCCATCGCGCTTTGATCATCCTGCTGGAAACCAGTTTTACCTGTTATTGCTTAGGGGGAGGAAAAACAGACAAGTACGTAGATTCGCAGGGAGATACTCAGCTACAGTGATACTTCCTCTGTTTCGTATAATTATTAGACTAACAGGAACGTGTTCAGCCGCGGCTTATAGTTCATAGAAGTTGCATCGATGGGCTGGTGGGGTCTTTCTCGGTAAACACGGCTCTTTTCGATCTGCCACCTTATCATGATACATGCAAATAATGATGCCACAGCGCAATACCGATAACGGTAGCTGTACAACCCATTTACCGTTGTCGTTGTGTTTCTTAGGCGGGCTAACATGGTTGTTACTGTTGCTAAAAAGTAGCGATACAGGAATGGAGTGAGCGTGTTCTGATCCCCAGTGAATACGGGGGTACTCCCATATTGTTGTCATTTCTGTGATTATTCGGGGGGCTATAAGAGTGCTACAAGATCGTACGGTGCGGGGTTCAAACGGGATACAACAACATGGGGACATATATGGCCTCTGAGTTCATTCGGTTTCCATTGGAGACATTCACCATACCAGTACTACATACCTGGTGCATATTGTTTTTCTGTTTTTCACCGATCGCGTACAGGTTAGCACGTGCGAGGTACAACCATGCGGGTTAGGTTGCCTTTACTGCTTCTGACGGTGTTCATATTGACGGACCGCTACTTCTGACTGATGCCTGGGACACCTACGTACGACATCGTCAACATTGTTGGAAAGGAAAAGCTTGGCCGGACAGGCCGAGCTGTTGCATGACTTTTAAGAACGGTGTAAACTACGATACCAGCAAACATATGCTGTTGGCTGTTTGAAGACAATGGCAGGAAATCTAGACCCTCATCGCTCCAACAGATGTACACATCACTTATAGTTCATACCATAGGCAGCACATCAGATGGTGTAGTTGATGCAGTCGAAACGGGCAATGATGGCGCTGTATACAGAAAGGACAGTAACCCTACAGCCAGTTGCATGCAAGGTCAGTGCCGACGTAGATAGTGTTCAATCGTAGCCCGTGTATCATGCCTGTAATGTGCAGTCGCAGTGCTTTAAGATATCATGCACGGCTCACCAAATATGGTGCATTTCTAGGGACGACATTTGGACTCCAAGACCATGTTCCGCGGGGAATATATTACGCCGGGGACTTCACGGTTCTATCTGTACGACATCTCGCCACCGTGGGACTCCACGGGACGAAATTACGCCACGAAGAGGCTCCACGGGGTGGTTTGTGCGGGGTCCGGCCACCGCGGTACTGCGTACTTCCCTGGGCGAGATGCAGCCACGACGGCACTTCAAGGGATCGATTGTTCGGAATACGTCTCTCTCTCGAAGCAACAGGGAAACGTTTTCCCTCGCCGTCTGATGGCGTTCTACTGGGGGGGGGGGCTACACACATTATAACCGCCGTGTTTGGTAAGGGTATAAGGCGAGTGGCTCCCTACCTGTCTCATATTTGTCCTAAATCGTATATTTTGGCGAAGCGCAAAACAAACACCCAAGCCGATGCATGTCGCAACGCCGAAAAGGCACGAAATCTTGAGGCTGCACACAACAAGGGTATATAGCAACTATCCCGAGTGGCTCTTAGCGCCTGAAACCCAAATACCTAATGGACCCTCCTCTATGGTAGCGTAAGTCACTGGGGGGTATATGTCTCATGTTATATACGTGGGTCAACTATTCAAATGCCCCTTACGGGTCACCGACAATTCCAATAAATTACTCCAAGGTTTGCGGTACTAGCATACGTTTTGTGTTTCAAAGAACAATTGGAAAATACAGAGACACGTGATAATTTTACTTTTGAACCTGGCGCTTAGCCTTAACCCTAAGCCGGACGTTTTCGTGCGGGAACGGGATATGTGCAATTTGGCTTAACTCGATTGTGCGGGGACGGGAGATGTACACGTTAGTGTGGTGTAGGAACGGGGTGTAATAATTTGCGCAGGACTGGTTGTGCGTGAGCGGCAGTTCACTATTGTGGCGGGAGCAGGGGATACCCCCAAATTTGAGGCCAATCAAGCCTGATAAATTCCGCTGGAAAGTTCCGGAGGTATTAAGCTGATATGAGGTCGCACACAACGTGCGGTTTCGGTGTTTGCACAATGTGTCGTGTGCCTAACTATCGTCCTGGAACCTCGATTGAAGGATATTTTGCATATGTATCCTTGTTTATTATCGCGACCACGGGCTATGTAGTGGAACGGTCTAATGTTACCTCAACATCAACAACGAGACTACAACACTACCTGCCTAACCGTACAATGTTTATTCTCGGGACAAACTCGCGCTGGTTGGAACTTAAAACTGTCAGCAATTGTTTGTGCTTTAGTGGAAGTCAGTACAAACGTAGCAATGCCGGCAGGTTCTCCGTCACACAGCGAGAATCTCCGACGTCCCCCCTCGCCCAAGAAAAGCGATTTGATTTGCTGCCGCATACATTAGTTAATCTTAAGTGAGCGGAGTTCCCGCGTGTGACTGCTGTTGCCGTGGACGTTCTAGCACCAAGACTCGGCGAGAGTCGGTGGTACACGGGCTAGCGAGCTTCGCTCAAGGGAAAGTGTTTGATGTTGAATAGCGTTTCTCTCTGACAAGAAAGTAAGAAACGAACTATAATACGAAAGAGGGGGTTGCGAAGCATGAAATGTGATTTGAGCGAGATGGGCGAACCAGTCGTATAACGTACCAGTATGTATCTAACACCAGGTATGTACGTACGCTGAGTCGCTTTCAAATTAAATTTCTCGACCGAGGGGTACGATTTGCTTGAGTTATGTCGTACGCGTATTATGCCTGTCAGTGTTTCTACCTTTCCGGAGGTATTATTTCACTCCAGAATAGTAGTTATTGGAGCCTGTCCTATGACCACTGACTTGATTTTGGCGACGAGGTAATGTAAGAACAACAACAACAACCTGCCACCACGCTCGACAAATCTCGCCTCTACGGCTAGATGTACCCCATCAGGTCGTGCAGTAGCTGACCCACATCCATGTTTCTTGCTGGTTACTATTAATAGTGGAAGTCAACCATTTACCCATTCCTGTCTATTGCTAGTGCGATCGACGACCGACAAAAGACAGTGTATTCTACAAATGTTCTAACTGCCGTAGTACGCCAAAAATTGACAAACACACCAAGCCATTAATGCAAGTTATACGTACGGCCTTATTTTGATAATGCCCCACGCCATGGTCATCATTGACCCGGTAGACTGCATACTGAATATACTCTCCTATAGGCGGCTCTGTGCTGGTCAGCGACTCGGCAGACGGTACTTACACAAGCATCGAAACAACCTGGCAGATAGATACCGGGATAATGGCTGACTCTGTGGCCAAGCTCTTTTATGTACAACTCTTTGATCTACGATTTCATTGTAGTGTAGAGCCTGTGCAGACAGCAAGGGGGTGCAAGAGAGGACACCATATCGGACTCTTCATGAACGGAGGCATCGTCAACTGCTTGCTTGGCCGTCATTTTGACTACATCCAATATGAACCAAAAACAAGTACTTGAACCGTACGCACACGCACGGACGGTCACGCAGGAACCAAAGTCCGGTTACCAGAGACGAAGACACCAAGCACACCACGCAAGTTCATTTCCCTGTAATAGAAACGTTAAGACGAGTGGTACAGGATCCCGGGTCTGCTTTAGAGTACGGCCGAGGAATACCGCAGTCAGCTAGCAGCTGCTAAATGAACCCGGAAAAGGCAAACTAGACGTTTACGCCGCCAACAATGTATTCGAACGAACTGCGAAGTCTGCCCGTGCACGTAGGTTAAATATTGGCCGATGTACGTAGTAGGGGATAGTCGTGAATAGAGGCCTACAGCTGCAGCTGCAACGTCGTACAAATGTATACGTCCTTTTCAACGCTCGCGTAATATGGCCAGAACACAACTTCGTGAATTGAGAGGAAGCTTTCAGCGTAGCTTCCTCCTTTTAGACTGCAGAGCACGTTTTGGAACGCTCAAATGTTCTGACGTATATGCAGTTTGGCAGCACTTCCTCGAGAGTGCAGACTACCCGGGATCCACGGAAGCTGCCGCAAGCGCATGACACCACCCAGTCACGAAACACTCCCGACTGACGTAACGACAGTGTGCCTATGACAGTACGTGTTCTTGTGGCAAAGTCCGAAATACGAGATGGCGTCAAACTTGTCTTACTACTGACGGTTGGGTTGACACTTTTCAGCTGAAGAAGAGCTTGAGTTATGACTGGTATAACATCCGACGAGAGGTACAGGTCTGTCCAGAAGTATCGAGGACGCGTGTCTAAAAGAACTTGTCCTTTAGTTGTGCTAATAGGCCGGTCAATAGCCGTTGTTTGATAAACAATGGTACAGTGTACGCCGCATTCGGTTCGATGCAGAGAACTGGCTGAACTGTTTGAGACAGCGGTGATCGGGAGAAACAATTGCAGTATGACGCGGGAGTAAGCCACGGCGAAGCCGAAGAAAACCCACGGCGGACGTATACGAGCTGGGCCAGCCAAGAATCGGATTAATAATCCGGAGGTCATATCTCATGAACCACTACGAACTAGGACTTGAAATTTTGAGGGACTGTCCCTGACCCATCACTGCATGTGCGAAAAAAAAAGTGTATAAAAAATTATGAGAAATTTATAATTCGACTCGATCTCGACGAGATATCGGCGAAAACTCAAAA
>JAYJME010001723.1:0-15493 GCA_036873775.1 Costaria costata
CGCCCAACGGCTCTCACGCTGCAACACCTCTGGTGAAGCCCCCCCCCCACGCTGACCAGTGAGTTGCGCCTCCAATCCTCAGGGAGTGCAAAGCGTACAAAAATATCACGGATACACAACAAATCATGGACACAAACAAAATCATGGGATACAAAATACACAAATAAAGGAGGGCGGAGTAACCCGCCCGCGCATACCCGATGCGCAATTCGTAGTGTGTCCACGATTTTTGTGTGTATCCGTGGTATTGTGTGCTGTGGATTGCCTGGACTTCTCGGCTAGCTACTACTGAGCGGCGAAAATAAGCTAACCAACTTGACATTTTAGTTTGTCAACAAAAACAGGCGTCCAGCCACAAAAACACGCTATAATAGTCAGGTACACCGCAAAAAAGACGCAGAACTCTGCACATTACCGGACGCAACTATAACTATAATCCCTACCTGGTAGCCAACTACTGCTGTACGTAGGGTGTACTGATCACCAATCACTAATCAGTATAACAGTCAGCGACCAAGAGTCAGCCAACCCCCTCGGGCGGAAGGTATACAAATTAATGAGGCGTTTTCGAGGGTGTAAACAAAAAGGTGCGGCCCAGAAAAAAAGAGGCAGTCTTGTGGTCTTTGGTCAGTTGCAACGCAACCAATTGTGAAGTCGGTAGGGCTGTGACCTGGCCGACAGTAAGCCGCCGAGCAGTCGTTACTAATAGTTACACAGTACTGTAGTCCACACTGCAGTACTTGGCTTTTTATTACAGTTATTAATAGTTGCACACCTCGGACAGATCATGATCTAGATCATCTAGACATTAACCTGCCGTTCTGAGATGCTGTGCAGGATCTGTTCGGTACAGATCCAACCCAGGAAACATGTGTTAGATCGTGCAGATTATACGGCTCCCACCCGGCAACATGAGCTAGATCATACAGATCAGGTAATAGATATATCTGCCCTCCTAGATCATGAGTGGGAATCGATTATCTGTCCACGGTGTGAAATATTGTGAGCGCTCTGCGACGACAAGCTTGTTTGGAAAGGCCTCTCTCGACGACGATTTTGACAAAACCACACTACTTAGTTCTAGTCATTTTTTGGTCGCTATCTCTGGGTCCAAGGTGGTTATAACCAACCCACTTGGGACTCAAAAAGAGGGTAAAATTGGCACTAAAAAGTGTCGATTATTACCCGCAACGCCAACTGCGTGATTGGGAGATGATACAAAAAAAAGGTGTCCTAGTTAAAATTGTAGGAGTTTTTCAGTCGTACATCCCGCGTGCAACAACATGATCCTCCCCGTGCTGCTGGGTGCACACCCTGTTCGTGGACGATTATTGAGACCAACGTTATCATGTTTTAAGTCGCTCTAAGTATTTCGGGGCCCCATTGTAGGCTGGCGAAAAAGAAAGAGCCTCACTTTTTGGGGGGGGGGCGCGACGAAAAAACGTTTTTGACCAAATAGATCGTGCTCAAGCGTCGAGCGCAACACTAAATCCTACTTGGCAAAATATGTCGGTTGAAGGTCTACAGTAGTTTCGACCCGTCAAGGGCTCTGGAGACTTAATATACCAGTTTTAGTGAGGAAATTACATGACAGCTGTCCGTCAAGAGACAGTGCCGTCAACACACATATTTTGACTGCTACCAATACTCCCATGTCGTACCTCCAGGCTGTTGTCACAATAGTAAGTTTTCAACTTGCTCAGGTTATAATGTTGAACGTGTTTTTCTTCGTATTGGTGGGCCCTCACTGTTGTTGTAGCGGCAGGAAACTTCGGTGACGTTTGTCGGGATCTTCACACAAATCAGCCTAGTAAACGAAACTACAGTAGCAAGACACGAGTGTGCAGGATCAGTGTAATAGAGATAGATCCATCCCACTCAGGTAAAAAAATGATACCTCTCTGGGCCCCGGAAGGGTGATACAGCGCGAAGGTTGCACACACTCCGCACACATCACGATCTACTGTTGCAGATCATCTAGATCCTATATATTTCATTATGGTATGGAGCCGCGCAGGATCTGTGGATTACAGATGCCGTACAGGAAACACGTGCTGCGTAGATCATACGGCTCCACAATCGGCAATATATGATCGAGGCCATGCAGATCATGAAGACCAGGGATCTACCTGTCCGCCTTGAACGACAGATCATGAATGGGGACCTATCTGATCTGTCTACTGTTAAGGTTTACAAATCCATTGACCGACGCATATATTTTGAGGGTAGATTTCCCTCATGTGTGTTTTAGGGCTGTGGTGCGTGTGTTGACCAATGAAAAATCCCTCAACATCAGCAGTTGGCCAATGAACGGGAGTTGTACAATTGGTGGAAAAATGTCATCTACATAATTTGTCATGCAGGAGAACCAATTGCGCTTGTTTGCGTAGCATGTGTCACCGAAAGGTCGGTCGGAAGGCAACACAAAAACGCATGCAGGTATGTAAAAGAAAACCTTTCAAAAAGAAAACCATAAAATAACGATCGCTCGTACCCGCCACACAAATGGTAGCAGTCGAAACAAGGCACACAGCCCGACGGAGCGAAGGGACCGGGGCTTCAAAGAACCCTCTTCCAACAAGAAAAATAATGGAAAAAGAAAAAGTAAAGCTTAACCTGTCTTCGGTCACTTGCATCGCATAAAAAGGCTGAGAGAGGAAAGCGCAGGTGGCTGGGCTGCTTGCATATCCCATCCATCCTCACAAAGTCCAGACTTGGTCAAACAAGTCAGCACGCACAACAGACAAAGAAAAGCTAGGGAGACAAAAAAAAACCCGGCTGGAACCATCCCGTGAACCATTCTGTGAACCATTCCGTGGTTGATGCGAGCCCAAACGACAAATTTCCAACTCTTACCATGCACATCAAAAACGGTAGTATAATCTCTATAACTTCTCCCCTGCCATCACTCTCTCCCTCCCTCCCCCTGTGTCTCCTCTCCCCCCCCTATAGCCCAGGCCGCCCCCGAATCAAGTTCAGCAAAACCTTTTCGGCAAACAACACACGGCAGCAGCAGCAGGTGACCGCTAGCAGCAGCTGACAGCTATGATAGAAGTAGCAGCAGCAGCCGGCCGTTAGCAGCATCAGCACTAGCAGCAGCAAGCCAGCAGCAGCAGCTGAACACCAAGCAGCTTCCATTGCTATTGGCAATTCTTGGACCGGCCATTCTTCTCGTGATGCTGCTGCTGCGCTCTAGCCTACGCACACCACCACGCCGGCGCGCTAGCTACGCTGCAAGCACGCCCGGTGCTCGATTTGGGAGAGTGGCGTATAGACCGCGGCGACCTCACACCGTGCCGCCGCCGCTACTGCTGCTGCTGCTGCTGCTGCTGCTGCTGCTGCTGCTGTCGCAGTGTTGCGGAATTGAAAACATAAGTTGTCACACTGTCGCACGAGTGCGAGTAGTCATTTCGAATCGATGCATCTTTCACGACACCAAGTGGGTGCAGTGCGTGCCGTTGCAGCGGCCTGCCCGCGGCCCGGCGGAAACAATACAACGCCCTTTGTCCCCGTCATACTCCAGCTACGTACACCTTTCGAGCCTCTGTGCTCTCAGCGGTTGTCGTGTTGTGTCTATACAGCAGCAGGCACGTGGCGCGTGCCATACATGGAAGATGCTCGGTGAATATAAGCTAACAACATGGAGAGCATTAAGATGCGGTGTATATCGTTAAATTCCTATGATCTAAAGTTGTTTTGTGCGTTTTTCGTGAAAATACCGTATCTCTTGTCTTCGGAGCTTATTTGGGCAATTTTTTTCAGAAATAACACTCTAATGAGTGCAACTTTTATTCCCTTCTCCTGCTCCTCCTCTCCCCCCCCCCCGCTCCCAACGGCAGTACATCAACGAAGATGAGTCGGAACAGTACGACCGACAGATTCGCCTCTGGGGGGTGGAGGCGCAGCAACGCATGAGCGGCTCGCGGGTGTTCTTCTCAGGCATCAACGGGGTGAGTAAAAGTATTTTCCTAACCCTAACGAGCACAAGCGCGAAAAATCACGATTCGTGACATTTTCAAGGAGGCGTTATTTTGTGTACCGTACAGCTAGCTGCGCGCGCGTATTACACCTCCTTCCGTTGCAGTTTGGACACCTGCCCTACCCCTCCAGTAGTGTCAACCCGTGTACTACCTCAAAAAATTATCCCACAATATTTCCAAGTAGTATTGCCCCCAAAAACAATTTCCGGCTCTAAAGGGGTTAAGGCTGCTCTGTGTGGCCGATGCTGTAGTTGGCACTTTTTTTCGTCAATTTTTTAGTCTGAAGTCCCGTAAGGGTTAATAGCTCGAAGCTCGGCATGCACAGCAGTGAGATACCCAGGCTTTGGCGGGAGGGCGGAGGCCGTGGGGAGGGAGTTGCAGTTGCAAGCAGGCCGGCGCGGCGGTCGGGGACGGCTTATTGACCGGATCTATGTACGCGTATGTAGACGCGCCACGTTGGTGGTCCCCGAAGTGGTTAAAAAAACTTACCTCGGACGACCAATTTTTGTATGAAGTCTCACTTCTGTCGCCATGCCAACGTGTTCATACCTTGTTTCGGACCGGCAGGTATATTCCGATCGAAAAAATAACAACTCAGGGTCTTACCAACCTACGATTCGTACGTTAGTGGGTTGACCGAAAACATGTCAACTAAGGGACTTTGCCAACCTGCTTTTCATAGTGTGATGGTGCGGACGCTCGAGTAGGGTCAAGTAAGCGCGCGTGCCGCATAGCTCAGTTCGGGCATTTAGTGTCTCATCCCCTAATCCGCTCGCGCACGACCCCCCCCCCCCCCCGTCTGACTTCTCAACAGGTCACCGCGGAAGGATGCAAGAACCTTCTTCTGGCCGGCGTGAGCGCCACTCTGCGCGACGAAGGGCTTGTGGAGGAGAGGGACATCGGCGCAAACTTCTTGCTCACCGCCCAGGACGTCGGCCAAAACGTGAGACATGCTTTCTTCTTTTTTTGTCCCGGAAGGCGTCCATCGGGCAGCGCGACCTTGCGCTAAAAGCGCGTCCCCGCCATTGGGGTAGAAAACACTGCGGTGTGTGCCGTGCCACACCGGAGACGCCCCACCTTGTTTTTTTTGTCGGAGTTTTTCTACCGGACAATATTAAGTTTGGAACCTGCGTACTCGCCATTCGTTCATACCTGGTACCGGTACATTTTCTTTATCGCTACCTGCTCATGACGCCAAATCGAGTGGGCGAAGTTGCGAAACGCCTTCGGTGACCCTTCGTTCCGTCTCGAAAGGGATGAGCGGTCAATGTTCAAATGACGAAGGCAAGCAACAAATGAGTACCACCCCCCCCTCCGCCCCCTGCGGTCCCCCTCGTGTCCGACGACAAACCGGCGGATTCTCGGGGACTGGGGTTGTTCTTCTGGTGCAACGCCTATATATGCCTTTCGAAGCGCGCCGAAGCTTGCGCGCGCAGCGCTAAGGAGCTGAACCGTCTGGTGAGTGTGTCGAGCGAAACCAGGCCGCTGGAGGACCTGCCGGATACCTTCTTCCAGGAGTTTCGGTGAGATATGATGGCCCCTGATGCTATTAATTCGACACCCGTTTGGGAGGACTCGGGGGGATAGCGACGTAGAAAGCGAAGAGCGCGACGGTATCACCGGCGAGACAGCACCTGATGACTCTTCATCCCTTTTGGGAGGGCCCAGGGATAGCGAAAGCGAAGAGTGCGATCGTATCAGCTCTTCGCAACAGTAGTATACGTATCGCCGTGCTTTCGAGCGTGTCGTACACCTTTCTTGCGTTGCACTCCGGACGCATCCACTGCGAATGAGGCGCGCTACGATAGGGGTTAGCACTTTTTTGTCCATTTTATTTCTGACTAACGGGGCTCCTTTAGCCCGTTTAGAGCCGGAAACGTTTTTTGGGGACACAATACTTGGGAACTAGTGTGGGATACTTTGTTGCGTTAGTAAAAGGCTTATAACTGTTAACTTATGAACTAATTGCCCAACCTCGTGATTATTTTTCAGTATGCTTTGTCGTATACCTATTGATAGTATTAATAACTCATGGGATTGTCCATCAGGTTCTTGCCCGTTCAGGTTTTCCCAAAGAAGGCGTGTTTTTTAGGGGGGGAGTGTAGAGCTCCTCAATTGAGATAGAGCCTCAAACAAAAAAAATTGAACAACATCACCCCTACCCCCTACCGTAGCATAGCATCCGTCATGTATATGTATCCCGGCAGCCCGGCATGCTTTGTGAGGCCGGCCGGTGCTGTAGTCTCCGGTTGTTTTCCCAAAGGGGTTACAATGGACGCATGTCGGCAAGGGAGACCGCGCTCCTGTGGCGCCCGGCGTGAACGCCTGCACCGTGGAAGGGTTGCGGCGTGGGCGTGGCCTGATGTGTTGTAGGGGGCAGGTTTGGCCGGCGGCGTACTGTTGGGGATGGGAATGTGGCACCTTGACACAAGGGGTTGCACAGGCTAGGGGGTGTTTGATTTCGGTGGGCTGGAGGTAGAGTAGTAGAAGCCTGGAGACCACGCGGCTCGGCGTAAGGTGCCCGTAGCACCCTGGGGGCGCGCAACTCGGTGTTAGGTGCCCGACATGCGGTAGGCGCCGTGTGTACGAGGGTGTGTGGCTCAAGCGGCCGCTGAGGCAGTAACTGCTGTGTGATTATTGAGGCGTGTCACTTGAGCGAAAGGTTCGGGCGGGCGGGCGGTCCTTGCTAGAAATGCTGCTAGATTGCGCTGCGCTGGCGTCTTAGGCTCTGCTGGCCAGCGTACCTTGTCCCCGGACAACACCCGCTGAACGGACCGGGCTTCGAAGCGCGCGTTCTGTGAATCAGGCAGGGACTCTCCGCAAGAATGACACCGACTTCCCCAAAATAGCTCCAACCTGATCTGTTAACCCTTTTACTACCCCAAAAAGTATCCCACACTATTTCCAAGTAGTCTTGTCCCCAAAAAACGTTTCGGGCTCCAAAGGGTTTAAATGCTATTCCCGAGTGCAAATGCCAGCATTTGCGCAATCAGTAGACGGGCGCTTGATCGTTTTCCTGCATGCCTCGCTGCCCTCGCAGCAGCGGGCGTCAAGAGGAATTTCTGTACCAACGACAGTTGCAGTTGCAGTTTATGTTGCAGTTGTGTTTACCGTTGCAGTTGCGGTTGTAGTTGCCACTGTAGTTGCCGTTGCAGTTGCAGTTGCAGTTTCTGTTGCGGTTGCAGCTGCTGTTGCAGTTGTAGTTGCCGTTGTAGGTGCTGCTGCAGTTGCCATTGCTGTTGCAGTTGCGGTTGCAGTTGCAGTTGAAGTTGCCGTTGCAGTTGCAGTGGGCGGTGCAGCTACCGTTGTGG
This sequence comes from Costaria costata, assembly GCA_036873775.1. NCBI lineage: Eukaryota > Phaeophyceae > Laminariales > Agaraceae > Costaria > Costaria costata. Next base: position 7,292 of record JAYJME010001723.1, read on the forward strand.
TTGCTGTTGCCGTTGCTGTTGCCGTTGCAGTTGCCGTTGCAGTTGAAGTTGAAATTGAGGTTGCAGTTGTATTTTCCGGTAAAGCTGCTGTTGAACTTGAAGTTTCGGTTGAAGTTGCGGTTGCAGTTGCAGTTACCGTTGAAGTTGCGGTTGCCGTTATCGTTACGGTTGCGGTTGCCTTTGCGGATGCCGTTGCGGTTGCCGTTGCAGTTGCCGTTGCGGTTGCAGTTGCCTTTGCCGTTGCAGTTGCAGTTGCAGCCGACTGTGACACGACTGTCTTACATACGTGTCGTTTTGCTGTCCTTTCGCCTTCGCGATAAAACGGTTCCTCGCGGCTTCCGGCAGGGTGGTTGTTCTTAGCGGCGCGCTGCCAGCACAGCGCCGGCGAGTGTCGACACTATGCCGAAAGTACGGAGCGGCGTTCTACACTGTGGAGACTTTCGGCTACGACGGGTGAGAGAAGCCAGAGGGTGTATGATACACGGATACAGTTCTGTAACGACTGTTGGGGGTGCCAAATATTGGTGGCGTTTTTATAGTCATTTCACTTGTGGGGCGGGGAGGGTCTCCGAGAAGGAAAGCGTTACGTACGCTGTGCACGTGCGACGTGCTCGACTGGACCGTCTGACAACGTTGGTCAGTTTTATTGCCTGCCGCGGTGTGCTGTCTCCGTTTGGGGTTGCCCAGCTAGAAGTCTGAAGGGATCCGAGGTGTTAAATGAGGTCAAACTGATCATAAGCTTGTGTAGAAGGGGTCGGAGGTGTAACGACATCAAACTGGCCAAAAAATTGTGTGGTGTGCTCCTCGATCAGCGGAGTCTGTGCGTTAGAGGTTTAATATGTTCTTTCCAGTAGAATAGCTGCAGGCTCGAGTTCTATGAAACCTGGAGTACGCTACATGCCGCAAGCTCTGCGAGGCACTCCCCGCACGAATATTGTTTTACCCCTGCTTCAAATGCTGAGAAAACGTGAGCGCCCAAACTACGTAGAGGAGTTGTGATGTCCGTCTTTATTCTCCAAGGGACTTGCTCTTCACCCCATGTTCTTGCAATGCGTTCCTTCTCCTGCGCCCCTTTGTACCCCACCCCGCGGCGTGTCCACGCCTCCGGACTTGGAAATCCGGGGAACTCGGTCTGCTGCGATGCCGATGACGCCTCCGGCGATTATGGGTCAACGTTAACCGGCCTCGACGGTCACCATGGCTGGTCCCCACGGCGGTATGCGCCACTTTTCTTCCCTGCGGCCCCTGTTTTCCCTGTGCGCACGCAGCTTCCTGTTCTGCGACTTGGGACCGAAGCATACTTACAGACGAGAGGTAAGGATGCTGCGGTATACAGCGCTTTCAGAGGTTATCGCAGGGGACGATTAGTTGTTTTTGAAAGCTCAGGTGTGTTTAGTCGACGGCGATAGTCATGCTGTTACGGTCCCATCATCGCGTTACACGTCAGGGTTTCGCAAGGGCGTGTTTGCCTACCAAAAGCGTCGCTTGTTCGGAACTCCGCGGTTGATGTGGAGGGGTAACGATGCCTCGTTACTTCGGTCTCTCTTCAGGGTCACGTCTGCATTCTGCATCGCTACCGGAAATATGCGGGGCTCTCGTGCAATGTGCCTTTCGTGTATATATATTGTCGGGGCGCGAACGTGAAACCTGTGCAAGCCAAATATACACTCGAGTTTCGTAGAATTTTATGGCTTCCCTCGTGCCATGAGATAGCCGTTTTCGTGTGTGCTTCGGAGGTATCTGTGTTGGTATCCACTGTCATCCGTTGTCCAAGCCCCCCTGCGCTCTCTCAATTACTGCTTCGACTGTTGGACGATGGCGTTCTCTCGCTTTCTCCTTCCCCCGTGTTCTTTTGGTTGGTGGCAATGGCAGGTGGGGCAAAAACTGAGCGACCCCATCGAAATCGAGTTCCCCAGCCTGGCCGAGGCTTCTGCCGCACAATGGGGATCGCTGAAGGATCGGTGGGGACCGCCGCCGAGGCCGTTCGTCGTGGCCCAACGTGGGTGGCATGAGGGGCAAGCGTTTTCGTAGAAAAATGTTTTTATATATTTATGTCAAATACTTCAGCTATTAGTTCGACCTATGGGACAGTAAAGTGACCAAGCTCAGCTCAGGGCCAGCACCTGGGGATGTACCCATGTCCCTGGATGACACAAACCGATTGAGGGGTTCATACTCAGCTTTGTGATACGTCGGGTGCGCTTGTTCTAAATTCCGTTCAAATGATACCAGTACCTGGTACGGTATTTGTGAAATTCGACCGTTGTAGTAGTTGACACTCAGTTTCACAAGCTTTATGGTAGGCCGTTCGCGCGTTTTCTACACTCGTTCTTGGTGAATGATATACATGGTAGGTCGGTGACTCCTCTGGATGCTGTTTTGTGTGTCCCTGTCGGTAGACTGGTGATGGCGTCCCGCGGTTCTGTGTTTCCAAAGTTTCAGAGATCTTTTGCGGTCTGGGAAGCCGGGTGTCAATTTCCTTACCCGTTTCCCACAACGCTGCTCATGCTTGACTTTCTAGGCTCGCGCGCTTGCATCTTGCCCGATGCCGCAACTTTTTTCCTGGTGTTCTTGTCTTGGGTACCCCCGCCCCTAAATTGCTGATTGCGTGGTCCCTTGACTACGCGTTTTCAAAAGTTTCAGGGCTCTTTTGAGTCCAGAGAAACCGGTTGTCGTCCTTAGGCCAACTATTATGGGAAATTTATTTTTGGGCTCTCAGAACTGAGTTTTTAGCCAAAAATACGCGTTTTACTCGGCGGGACAGTCAAAAGCACCGATACACTCAAGATCCACCCCGTAATTTTCCGAGGGCTTTCTGGAGCAGTTCTCCGTTTTTCTAGGGTCTCACTTTGATTTTTGGTGCAACCAATCAGATTTCAGAAATGAGGCTTGTTGGTCAGAACTGGGGCCAAAAATAATGGATCTTTGAGGATATTTGACTAAAAATCATCATGTCCTCAGAAGACGAACAGTCAAACTACGACCCTGGAGAAACGAAAAATTACGTCAGAAAGCTCTACGAAAACTACGGGGAGCATCTTGACGAGTCTATCGGTGTTTTTGGCCGTCCCGCCGAGTAAATCGCGTATTTTTGACAAAAAAAAACTCAGTTGTGAGGATCCAATTTTTTTTTTTCCCATAATAGTTGGCCTAATACTCTAACCAGCAGCATGGAACCCTGAAATACTGCGAGTACTACTGCAACCTCGCGAGCATTGAAAGTACAAGCAGTACTAACAGCCGAAATACTGCGAATACTCAAGAGTATGAGCAGTACAGGATCCCGAAATACTTCAAGTACGGACAAGCATGAAATGTCAACGTTGACGTTATATTGTCGTATGGTCATGAAAAAGGTCAAACATGCACTTCTGATGCACGTCTAAAGTCCCAGTGACGTTACATTAAAGTAGTCGTATTTTAAGCTACCTCTGTTTTTGTTTTCCCGAGTACGAAACGCCTTCTCTTCAAATACTGTAAACGATCAAAACATTGCCCATATCTCGAGACTTACGGCCCGCAGACCTATAAACTACCTTCAACGACGACTCCCTAATGTTGATGCAGTCATGTACGTACGTAGATATGTCGTACGTTGAAGAATTCCAGGGTAGTCCTCGGTAACGGTTTTTAGATGGTATCATAGCGATATACGGTAAGGTAATGCGATAATGCGGTAAACCTCGAACGGTGAAAGATACCTGGTAGTAATCTATTTGACGGTGATTGATTTGGCGGGAAACAGCAAAAAAAAAAAAAATGGTCGTAGGCAGTATATTTTCGGCGGTAAACGGTAACTTTGTTTTTTGCCGGTACGGTAAACGGTAAAACTAAATCGTTTTTTTGCCGGTACGGTAAAGGGATAAAAATAAAGCCGGTATGATATGTTTTCAGCCAAACGACAGTTGGTGGGAAAATTACCCCGCAAAGATTACCGAGGAATAATGTTCAAGAATTCAACGTATTCATTGACAATGGCCCGAAGGCGAAATACATAATTCTTGCTGGAACCAGCTCGTATATATGACGTTGATGATCATGAGAGTATGATACGCAGTACGCTGTGAGCTGTGAGCCAAGATGCGGCGAAACTACCCAAAATAGTTCAGTAGTTCCGGTTCGGCACATAGCACGTACCGGTATAATTTTTTAATATATTAAAATACGACAGCTGTGAGTTCGACCAGTTGATACTTATCTTTGCAAGCTGCGTAATACTTCGAGCGCACGTGTTCTATATTTAATTTTAGAATCAAACGTTGTTTGCGAATTTGATCTATGTGGTTAATACACAGCTTTTCAAGTTACAGATAGATCGATCGCGCGTGTTCTAAAGGAATTCTTCATGGAAAATATAGGTCGGTGACTCCCCTGGATACTGCCAGGGTCAACAGAACGATTTTCAAAAACCATCCCGCGCACTGCTACTGTAACCCTCATGAAGAGGAATAAACCGTACCAGGTATGGTCGTATAATATCGTATAATACGGTAGACAACTATTATTAGTCTCCTTATGGTATTGTGTTACGTGATATTTTCTCTTTTCACGTAGTTTGTGACCAGAAAGCGAGTATGATCGATGTTCTCGTTTATAATATAAAGCACCACTACCTACTACCACTAACATACGTTACAAGAGTCTTCGTCGGGGCGTTGACAATACGTCGTAGCACAGATAACTATTAATAACAGCGAGGACATATCAAGGATCATGCTGTCGGTCAAGTACAACGGCCCGTAAAAATACCCCGTACGGTACATAGAGCCATAAAGCGTGCATTTTGCCGATTTGGCCTGACCATTTCAATCAATCATGTCTAACAACGGCAATTTAGGCTCGTGACGTATCGGAAATGGGCCAAGGCCGTGCGTCACGCCGTAACACGGGGATAAAAATCCAACGTCCCCGTTTGTGAAAACTGGTACAAACGCGTGTTCTTCATATTATCCAAGATATTATCAATCAATATCTAGGGATTTCCACAAACATTGTTAGCGTTTCTTGTAGGGCATAGGGGACACCGTCACGCGACGGTAAATCTATCTTGCGACGTATAAGCGTCACCGGTCGCTGGCTGAGACGCACAACCGTCATTAGACACATTTGATCTCAATAACTTTCTACTATTTTCTTATCTTTTCTTTCTTCACCCTTTCCCCCCTTCTCGTCTGCTCAAGCTGGACTCCAGCGAATATGCACCACTGTCCAAAGCTTCGGGCACAACTCTAGGCAACGAAATCGGCCGTCCCTTGCCCAGCTGTGTCACAGTGAGCTATTGTTAGCTCTCGATAGTCTACCCGCTACCAGCACCAACCTTTGCAGCTATTTATACCTGCGGATGCGCCAATTCTTCCACGCACATCGGGCAGATGACGATCTAGATCATCTACATCATCTAGATCAACTAGATCCTAATTTGCCTTCATGACATGCTGTTCAGGATCTGTAGTACACATCCAACCCAGGAAATATGTGTTACTGTAAATAACGCGGACTACTATACGTCTCGCACCACACAACATGAGCTGGATCCTACATACCAGGGATCTATCTTCCCTGAAATATCTAGATCATGACGTGAAAATTGATTATCTGCTCGATGCGCCAAATCTTCGCACCCAGAGCACCCTCCCCCGACTGCCAGCCAAACGCGGCGTCTCTCGCCAACACGCCTCCCCCAAGCCGACTGCATAGAAACTCACTTCACAACTGGGCAAATTACAACAGCAACCCACTCATAGACAGGCAAATGCAACAGAAGCCCACTCACAGATGGGCAAATGCAACATAAACCCACTCACAGATGGGCAAAGGCGCCATCAAGCCAGGGCATCGCCTCGCGCGGCTGAACTTGCCGCAGCTCCGCCAGCCTCCACCACGTCCGGCCGACAAACCCTTGGCGGAGAGCTAGACCCCTCGGCCGATTCACGGCCAGCCTCCTCAGTGCCGCGCATCCACTCCACCCACCAGTTGAGAGCGTGGTCGTTCGGCTGCACGTCACGCCACTTGCGTTCGATGAATATTTTATAGGCGTCCGCGGCGTACTTTCCTATCCAGTGCAGCTCTTCAGGATCGTCCCACTCCTTCCGCACGTATTCCTCTTCGCACCATCGATGAGAACAGGGGGACCAAGGAACGTTTCGGGTTGGATTTCGACTGGGGTACAGTAGTAGGTACGTACAGTAAGGGCTGTCGATTCGTTCTGACGGATGCTTGCTATACACGATATAGGGGTACGTATCGCTTCATTACTGGCAAAATGTCACTGGGAAAATTGACTGGACTCCTCAAGTATGGAAGTACCCCATATCGTCGGAAATACCAGTCGTGCTTTTTTCAATATTGCACACCTCGGACAGATCATCGATTCCCACTGCATGATCTAGACCTTTCAGGGAAGATACACTTCCCGATCTGTGCGATCTAGCTCATGTTGCCGGGTGGGAGCCGCATAGTCTGCATGGTCTAGCACATATTTCCCGGGTTGGATCTGTACGGTACAGATCCTGCACAGCATCTCAGAACGGTAGGTTAGTGTCTAGATGATCTAGATCATGATCTGTCGGAGGTGTGGAACCTTACAAAAAAGAAAGCGCACCCCTATATCGTAGCATGCGTCAAAACCCCAAATCGTCGGAATGTCAGTTCTTGTCTGGCAATATTATATTTAAATGCCTAGTCCATGGGTTTGCTCATCGGGCTATGATACCCTTTTCAGTTTTTACTCAAAAACAGTTTTCGGGTGTGACATGGAGCTCTAACATGAACCCCAGAAAAAAAAGGGTGCACGCCTCTATCGCAGCATGGGTCAAATATGATATGATATCATACCAGGTATGTAGTAGTGGATTATTGCAGCTCGCCCAAAATGGCGGCAAATCTGCTACGTACTCTCTCTCCACTCACGGCAGGGACTCGATGGGCCCACGATCCACAGACAACCGTTCCCCCAATCACCACCCACAGCAACACAAGAACACAAAACATAGAGCGTACCGACAAAATACCGCACGCCACAATCAGCGAAATGGTATCAGGGTAGTAGTCTAGCCTACAGTACGAGGACGTCTAAACTAAGATACTAAAGAGGGCTCAACATCAACGGCTCAACGCGCGCGAGGCGGCACACGCCGTACATAACACGGCTACCGAAAAAAGAGGGCAGTATTATACGTACGTACCGGTATTCCATTCCGACTCTATCATAAATGCAAAAAAAAACGCCTTCTTACGGGAAAAACTTTGGATAACCAATAGTTTTAGCCGCGAAGGATTATAAATGCAAAAAAAACGCCTCATTACGGGGAAAGCTTTGGATAATCAATAGTTTCAGCCGCTAAGGGGAGTATCAAGATATTAACGCACTCACCGAATTCTACCTCCCGTAAACCGATTTTCCTCAACCTACATGATACCATACCGCCGCTGAGGGCCTACGAGTAGGGGGGGACAGGGGGTGAACCAGCGTGTGCGGCGAACTTTCAGAGCTCGACAGACATGCCAACAACAACAAAAACAAAACACGGGTTCTGGAGACACCGCGGTGCTGCTGCTGCTGCTGCTGCTGCCGTGTGTGTGCTTTTTTGCGGCGGGATTTCGTTCTTTTGGTTTCAGTTTTTCTCCTTCCAACGCACACGCAGCCTACTGCGAGTACAAGGCAGTCTTGCCTCATTTACCTATTTACAAGTGGATTCGTGTTCACAGCTGTGGTTCGCTGGTCGGCGACCCCCGTGGGCCGAGGAGGGAGACCCTTTCACTGCTGGCCAAGAATATCCTGCACTATATTCAAGTAGTTTGTCCCCCAAAACAACGTGGGTGCAGTTCTGTAAAGGGGTTAAGACGGGGTGGGGCAGAAATGGTGTCGATTGGGACGTTTCTGTGGAGAGAGAAGACTGGAACGGGGGGGAGTGTACTCAATTCGTGCATGACCGTAGTCGTATGACCGTAGACCCCCGCATCTCTACCATGCCGGGACGGAGCACGTCGGGTTTTCACCAACCAGGCAGACACATTGCTTGCACCAAGCGCGAAGCACCGTGTGGTGTTCGGCGAGTTGCGTGAATCGTGAACTGCATCCTACTAAGAATCGCTTGTGATACGGACTTCGGCATCTTGTGCCTATTTTCTTGCTTGTAGATGAACAGCGTCCAATTATTATTCTTTTATTTCTGGTGTGGCCGCTCCAGAGACAGCGTGGGG
>JAYJME010001724.1:0-15491 GCA_036873775.1 Costaria costata
GTCAAGGGTTAAATGACTAAGGCAAGCAACAAATGAGTAAGCCCCCCCCCCTCCCCCCTCGCCCCCCCCACCTAGTGCTGTATGGCCCCGTAGGCAGGTTGACGATATTGACACAGATGCCTGCGTGATTGAGTTGACCCAGGGGGGACGGAATGAACCATCTCACGAACGTAAACTCCACCCCAAACCCTTCCGTACGATCCTTTGAAGTATGAACGTGGGCGTAAACCTATGGAAACCCAAGGGAAAATTCGTTGTCGAGCGCGGAACAGTCATACCCACCCCCTATGGGTACAATACATTTTTTCCAGCGTCTGTGTAACCGGATAATACCCCAAACCTCGACCCTATCCCTGCTCATTCAGACACAGTGACCAATGAAGTTAGCGTAGTGTCTACAAGATTCAATGCTGTCACCTTTGTCAGCCAATACGCCTCCACGCCAGATGCCAGCGTAATGTGGACGAGGAAGATGGCCAGCAGAATGATCCCCAGGAGCACAAGATTGCCAGCGAAAACGATGGCACCGATGTCGCTCGAGCCAGCCGCTTTAAACTCACATCGGAGTGCACTTTCTGCCTCCTGGAGCCGGCGAGTTGTGCTCAATTGCGTGAATTCTGTTACCACATTCTCTGGAGGCCAGAGGTTTACCCACCTTACAGAGCCAGGGCGGCGATGAATCGAAACACGAAGACGGGAAAAGTCGTGTTACCAGATGCTACTGCGTCTTTCTCTTGTTACAAAAGCCGGTCGAACTTACTTGACACAAACGGATTGCGTCCGTTTCAGTGGGTGGACCATCGACATTTTGCATACAGGGCGGTAAAATCTAGTCCAATCGACGCCCAATGACTGTATTATGACATAGAGCGCATGATACCGTAAGCGTGCACCCGAATGCTGCTAGGCCCCTACCTGGAGGAGCTCTACGTACCCCACACCAAGCGTGACTTTGAGAAAAAATGGGTTGCGTGACCCTATGACCGATCGCGTAGCCTACGTATAGCGCATACACGTGCAAATACCGAAGGTGATTCGAACGATATTAAACAGTGTTCCTCGGTTGAATATACCCGCCAGTAGGAACGGGTTTAGGCCTGACGTGGGACACCTAGGGCAGCACCTGTCATAGTGTAGATGCATCGTACCTGAGGTGGTCGGCGAACTCGGAGACCAACGAATCTGCGGCTCCCGTAGAATTCACCAGCGACAGCGTTGAAAGAAACTGAAGCTGCCCCGTGAGCACCCAAGCCAGTGTCGCTGATGGTGCACGAACACTGGATGAGCTTTGCCTATCGGCTGCCTCCAGCTTCCGGTGCAATTAGCGCGACAGGTGAAGACGGCACGTGCGCACGAGGGGCGAGACGCCAGAGATATAGAGGGTGAGGCGTGTTCACTCCCTTTTCAACGGAGAACACGATACCGTGAGCTCAATCCGAAGCTTTCTACGAGGCGTACAAGACCTCCGTCAATACTCCATAAACCGGAATATGTCAAAATGTTACAGTAAGGGGAGTACTGCAATTGTTTACTGGCGAGTGTTCTTCACTCGCTCCAGTGGCACCATACCTTGCTCAAAACCGGACAATAACATGTACCTGGTATATATATATATTACTTTATATGAAATGCATATTTTATGGACAAAGCCAAGCTTTTCTCTCGGGGCCGAGGGTCGTTTCTCACGCTCTCGACTGCGGGGCACGCAGGGGACCCGCGTGTACACTGCGGCGCAGGTCTAGGCCCCCGCCGGGCACCGCGGCGCGTGCTATTGGCGTTCCAAGTTGCGGGGAAATCACTATTTGTGCGGGAACTGATTCCGATCACGTAAAGCCACCCAGGACGTTCGAAACCCCATGTCATAATTGTTCCGCTTAAACCTTTATGACGGCCCTCACTTCTGCGTGTGTGTGAGAGCAGCACCACCATTAGAGGGGTCCGCTCCAAGCCTGTTGCAGCAGCAGTGCCATCACCAACCCTAACGAAAGTCAGCAGCGTGCTGCTGTTGTCTCAAAAGCTCTCCCTGTACTTACGTTGTTCTGTCAATATGCTCTGCTGCTGCTGCTGTATCATGCCTGTACCTGTGTCTCACCGTCCCTCGAGCTCTCAAGCCCTCTACTTGGTGGCAGCCACGGTACAACAACAGTCGCACATGAAGCTCTTCCTTTTGTGACGGCTGCGGCCGGTTCATATCTGTGTGTGCATGGCTGGGCCATGTTTCCAGGTCGACCTACTTCTGTCGGAAATCGGACCGAACACAAAACCTCAAGAGGGTCGACAGAAGTGCAATTCTATTATTGAGATGTTGCGCACGGGGCAGGAGGATGCTGTTGTACAGGTATACGCCCACACTTCTTCCTCGGGCTTTCAAAAGCAATCGCACATAAGCGGTACACACAATGCCAGCAGCAATACAATGCCACTTGGGCTCATACTCTGGCCTTTGGGACAGCCACGGCTGGCCACGGTGCTTTTGTGTTCATATGTGTGTGGAGTGCTCACCAGAAGATACATGAACTCATGACAACATGTCCACGTAATTTTTATAACCAAACATAAACATACATACTCGTGCGTCGTCAAACCTCGTCCTGCCATACAAGCAGTTGTTCAGCAGTACTCTTCAGAGTAAAATTGTAGGGACGCCCGATGATGCCCCTCCTTTTCAACTTGCGATACCCTCGGGATTCCAAGTCAACCACATTCCGAAGGGGAACCTTGTATATATATTGTTGAGGCATCGAATCAAACAAGTCCACAAGAGCTTTTAGGCACAAGAAAAATCGAGTAGCTACTGCCGCGGTGGGCTCTGAGACAGCGAAGGCAAATTAACCCTAAACGTGACCCGCCTATCGTAGCCTTCGCCATATGGTGCGGGGTTCTGTTCAATCTGTGCCTATTTGGGTTCAGCCTGCAACCCGCCAACCACCAAGGCTAACAACCGTATGACATGTCATCCCACCGAGCTCACCGATGGTGACGACGCGGATCCGGCCAACATAGCCCCCATGACGACAACAACCACACCGACCGCAGCAACAATAGACATCGTTCTGGCAGCCACAGCCGCCGAAATAAAATTCTTCAAGGACGGCAGAGACAGACGCGAGAAACCGGAAAACATGACAGGTTGGTTGTTGGGAGGTCCATATCGTGCCTATATCACCCGCGTTTTTGTATTTTAGCTTGCTCTCTGCCGTTGAGTTGGTTTATGTAATAGAAGCCTGCTTCGTACGATATGTTCATATTCCAGATCGGAGAAGATCGCCGTTTGTACGACATATCAACCCAGCGCGCGTCCTTTTGTGTGAGGTCGGAGTTACTAAGCAACAGGGGGAAGGTGCGTGCTACCGTAGGGGTGGCCCCTAATTGCTACGAGGCTCCTCACCTCAGGACCTCCATGCCGCAGCGAACAATCGATTTTTGAAACACTTGCTCGCTAACCCCGAGACACAACACCATGGCCGACCATAGGTGTGGAAACAAACAATATACATTGCAAAATCGAATTTGATCCGAGCACGTGTTGTGTATTAAGAGGGCCTTAGTCGGGATGCCCCTTCAATCAGAACATATTGGTTCCAACACGTACTACCCCTATCGAAGCACGCGTCGGAATAAAAAGTGGAGCTCCTGTGTTACCTCCCCGAGGCCTTCGAAACGCGTGACATCAGGTGCACTTGGTGCAAAAGTAGAGGTCGCCGCGGTACTGTTGCGTGTGGCGGCTACGGGAGACGGGCTGGAAGTTGTCCACCAGTCTCCTGCTACCGACGGCGGAGCCGCTGTTGGTGCCACCAAAGGGTCTTCTGCGGGTACAGGAGTACCAGGAGCCCCGGGTGTCGGCAAGGGCACAGGATCTGCAATCGGTTCAGTTGGCGGGCGGACATGCGTAGTTACAGCGAGATCAGGGACCTGCGCGGCTGTATGAAGGCCATGGGAAACAACGTAGAGGACACGGCATGCTGCGGTAGGGGTCACACCTAAACTTGTTTAGGCTCCTCGCCTGCGGACCTCTGTACCACACCAATAATCTTTGACTTTGGAGAGGAGAGCAAAGAACAGCCCGACAGACTACCTGAGTATCACGGCCTCTTATTCAACTTCACCATTGATATCCCAACAATACTGGGCAGATCCTTGGTTGAGTGACCCATCAGGCAGAAATGGTTTGTCCATATCAGTCTACCCCTATCGTCGCGCACGTCGGAGATGCCACCAAACTTACTGTAGTATATCATCTGCTTTCTACACTGGAGATTGGGTGGAATTTCCTATGGTATTTGTTTGGCGTTGTCGAGTACAGTCCTCACCTCATGTGGAAACCCATTAGAGCAGCATCTACTGCACTCCGAATATTCTACCGATTTGCCACGCAAGAGAACCAGTCGACACCGATACCTCTTTTCTCCTGGAAACTAACCAGGCACCCTAGTGGACGGCCAAGATGCCCTAGTCGCTCCGCGTGATCTACGTAAGGCGAATACATGATATCTGGAGGAGATGTTATTAATAACAAAAATGTCATTAGCAGTACTATATACAACGGTATACGTATATGGCCATCCGGTTTTAAGGACACAGTAGAGATAAGACAAGGCAAATCGGTTTGTCACGAGAAACAAACGACTCGGAATTAGTATGGGGTCATGTTTGCAGTAGTACAAGATCAGACCAGAGTGGATGTATGACCACCTACATTGGCTTGCCAAAGGGAGGTCTTAAAGTCAGTATACCGCTATAGAGTGAAGGGAGCGCTAGAGCACTATGTAGCTCATGTGGACATAGATTTTATCTCGCTTCTTGGGTGGCGAACATGTTAATACTTCCGACCGCTAGGGGAATGTTCGCAAGGTCTAGGGAACCAACGTTCCCGAGAGCGCGGGCGTCCGCTCGACGAAGACTGTTTCTGGGAGTAGTCTCGTAAAGTGATTCAGCCTATGAACGTCTAAGCTGAACTGTCAAGATGTGGTACTCGTACTTGATACGCGGTACAATATCACGGTTTGCCCCAACTGGACCGATAGCATACAGCAATAGTTAGAGGCTCTCAACGCTTTCGCTCAACGCGGCTTGACTCCAACGGCCAGAAGCACGTACCGTCTTCTAGCCCTCCAACGGGCGAGGCACGTTCGGATACTATTAATAGCCGTCGCACGAGCGAACGCGCAGCAGGAGTAACGCGCGGCACGGTAGGGGTGAGACATCATAGCACAGCCAGTATGTCTCAGATTCCGCGCTTGATGACATCTACGCAGAAACCAACAACCGCCTGTGAGAAAGACCGCAAGGTAAGGCCGACGCACAATCGGACGAGCTAGGTATCTAAACATAAACCTCGGGTCAAAACTGGTTCGGAAGCTCCTTGGTTGGGGAGCTCCCATCAGTGATAAATGGTTGGAGTAACAAACGCGCAATGCCTGTCGTAGCACGGCATCGCTCGCAATCAGGGGTAGGGGTCAGAGCTGGCGGTGGAAAGTAATGCTCTAAACCTGGTGGTGGCGTCCGTGAAGGGCTTGGCGTGGAAAGCGGCGCCAGTGTCCTCGGAAGCGGTGCCCCCGTCGAAACCACCGTTGTCGGTAAAGGCGCAGGAAGTGCCGGCGTGGTGATTGAAGGCACTGGTGGTCCTGTCGAGGGTCGCTGTGTCTTCGCGAGAAGCGATATCGTCGGGTGCTCCGTCGACGTTGGTGTTGGCGGCGGTGTGGCAGAAGCCCACGGTAAAACATTGCTAATCGGAACTGGTTCCCAGACGGGCGTTTCCGTCCAGCCTGTTGGCGCCGCCGTTGGTGTAGCCGAGTCCGGTTGGACTGTTGTCCCTTGTACTGGTGTCGGCAGCTGCAGTGGGGTCGAATGTGGCGTTTCAGACCACGCCGACGGTTGGGGATTTGCCCAATACGTCAGCGTCGGTGGTTCAGGTGGCCATGGTTCAGGGGATGGGCCTCTTTGTTAAGGCTCCGGCGTGGTAACCGGCGCAATCACTGCTGGATGTATGGGCGTTGCCGATGCCGGCGTAGGCCACGTCCAAGACAATGGGGCCGTCGTGGATCGCGCTGGTGACTCGGGGGTCGGGGTCGGCGATCCTTGTAGTGTTGTCGGGACCGGCGTGCTAGCAGCCGGCTGGATAAACGTGATCGGTGCTTTTGTTGGTGAGAGCGTCGTCGATGGACCTGGCGTCACCATCGACGCGGAGTCCGTCCCCCATGCCGTACCCCATGCTGCGTAATGCGCGTTAACCGGAGGCAGTTTTGTCGCCGTTGGTGCTCGCGTGCGTTGTACAGGTGGAATTGAGGTCGGCGATACCGCGGTCGGCGGCGACGTCATTATTTGTGTCGGAGTTGTCCATGTTGGTGCCCCTGCTGGCACTGGAGACAGTTCGGCCGGATTTGCAGGCTCGGATGGAACGGGTGTTTGCGGAGGTGGCACTAAAGGGGCCGTACTCGCAGAGGGGTGAACAGTCATCGGTGATGGTGGTGCCACTGCCGTTGTACAGTGGAAATCGAGAGGTCTTCGGGGAGGAGGGAGTTATAAAATGGTCGTGAGAACAGTCAATCCGCGCAGAATCGTTAGCAAGAACACCTAAATAATTTGAAGATTCACGCTTCCAAGTCATTCCACAGCAATTCTCGGTGTCGACGAAGACGCGTGCTACGATATGTTTGGCCTAACCCGTTCTGACTTACGGTACTAGCCAACTCCATCGGAATTCCCTCTGTTTTGTACGTTGTTGTTCGCTGTATGTTATTCAACGGGTTGCTCTCTCAGTGTTCCCTTCAGGCCAGGCGAGGCATAGAGGTCCACAGATCACAAAATCTCACACACGTGTATTGCACCGCCGTGGTGGTAGCATGCGTCATTACAGGGTAATGTTACACCGAACCTCAGAAAAGGAAGAGCTTATTCTCACCTTGACAGCACACTCCCTCACCACAGATGGGATACCCGTCAGTGGCCCCCAAGGTACACGCGACCAGCAACGTTTCGTACCCAGCCGGACACGAATCTGGATACTGCTTGCAGGTGTAGACATTGGTCTCTTTGGGGCATCATACCACAAAACCGGGGTGCAAGATGGGGGGAAACGGGCAGCTATATCAACCGCACGAGTAATAGGTGTCGCGTTGATTACCGTTGGTTCAATCCGGGGGTAGCAACCCAGGGTGAGAGTCTCCGGCTGCTCAATAATCCTAAACTACAGATACGAAGAATGACTAAAGGCGAGAACGGATGGTTACAATATCAATAACGGTGTTTGACTAGGCATCAGTGTTTTGGTGTTTGAACTTTCTAGTGGTGAGGCATATGCTTCGAACCGGTGCCGTTATGGAACATTTACTAATCAGTTTGTGGGACTCCTCGGTGCTCAAGCCAGATTCTCGCAGGCGCATCGACAACCAAGCAAAAACATGCGTGTCTTGGTCTGGGTGGGAATCATATGGAGCCGCCATCTACCGACACCAAATGCGTACGAAGTATGTTGCAGACGACGACCAAGACGCCCGATATCAATACCGTATGATACGTGTCCACCGAGCGACCTCACGTTTTGTGGTCCTTCCGTAAATAATAGCAGGGCTCATTTCCTCGGTTGAGGATCCACGTTGGCCAGAAATACGTTTCGACAAACCTGTCTTGACGTAGCACCCGCCATTACCCGCACCGACGCAATGCGGAAGTTACGAAACAC
Organism: Costaria costata; assembly: GCA_036873775.1. NCBI lineage: Eukaryota > Phaeophyceae > Laminariales > Agaraceae > Costaria > Costaria costata. Next base: position 7,682 of record JAYJME010001724.1, read on the forward strand.
TTGCCCAGCCAATCCTGACCTTCGGTTTCGCAGCACGTGTCGTGACTGCACTCGTGGACTTCGCTTTCCTCAGCCTGAGCGTCGCCCGACGACGACGCCAGAACATCGTGGTAGCAATTAGGCAAGGATTCCGCATAGTGTCCCGGTTCGCAGTCCCATTGCAGGCATGAAATCAACTGTCTGACACCCTCTGTGCCGGCCGAGTACCTGGCTGAACGCGCATAGTCGTGGACAACGTCGCGGGCGAGGGGGGAAACTGCAGGTGAATTACTGCCCGACTTTGAAGATCGGCGGACTGGAATAAACCTGTCTGGATGAACTGTACTCGACGCGTACTACGATGGTGTTATCGTTTTTTTGGCTACAATGACTGCTGACGTACGGGGCTCCCTCAAACGAAGGAGCTACCCAGTGGCGCGTGCTACGATAGAGGTTGCACATGTTGGCGTTTTTCGTTTCTGAAGGACGGGGGTCCTTAATCCAAAACCGTCGGGATGTCGTTCTTGTTTTGCTATATGATTGTTTGGTATACCTAGGTGATGGGGTGTTCGGTCGGGTAACATCTCAAGTCTGATCGAAAACGGTTTGCAGCGTTTGATGTACATAGCTCCTAACGTGGGGAGCCTCAGAAATAAACTGGTGTGCCTTTCATCGTAGCATGTGTCCAGATGTGATACCATTAGGTGCTTGTCAGTATTGTTTCGCTATGTCCTTAGGCCATGGAGTTTCTCATCGGGGGCTCAGCCGTTGTTTGGTTTGCTCAATACCAGCTCTTGCGTGCGGTTTAGCTAATCACAAGAGAGGAGCCCAAGGCAGTACGTAGAGGTGCTGTCACACCCTTGCCGCATCAGCACCCATCATGCGCAGATTCACAGAGACCCTGTCGCGGTCTGCGATTGCGAGCATGTCCAGGCGCCTGAAAACCACGAAAGTCATGCAGGAAGGCACTGCCGGTGGCAGGGGCAGAAACAACGGGCCCCGTCCTACGCAACTTCTACGGATATCACCTACGCACCACAACTGAGCCTGCAAGCCCAAGGTTTCTAATTTTGTTTTCGATCTAACAGCTACGTTTTGTTTTCAATACTTTCATCACCGTGCATTAGTTCCGTTGATGATGCACAACCAACACCCTATAGGGGTATCCAAACGGATACGCCACATGGTGTTCAGCGCAGGGGCTAAGCTAGGCAAGGCAGCGAGCTTTGGCCGGGCTGTAGCGTACATAATGGGCTTTAGCACCGTTTCCACCGGCCCGGGATTTCGTGAGCTAGCGCCGATTGAAGCTTGAGTGGTACCGCTATGATTTACTCCACACATCTGTTGTTGATGCAAGCCCTGGCCCAGGACAATATTGCGGGCGGAGGGTGGCGGGCGGAGGGATGGACTTGGGTGCCCTCACATTGTGTATTTCTGGGGTTTCTGGGGAACATCGCTTCCGAGCCTTGATTTAGAAGTGACCATTAGCTTTGCAGTTCACAAAACGTACGATCAACAAGCACAACAGCCGAAGTTTGCATACCGCACCCTCAACCCTTCGGTGGCATATAGATAGCTTGGTGATTGTTGTTGTTCTGACATTACCTCATCGCTAAATTCAAGATCGTGGTCACAGGACAGGCTCCAACAACTCTGAAGTGGAAGAATACCTCCGAAAATATAGAAGTACAGACAGGACTAATACGCATACGAAGTAAGTCAAGCAAATCGTACCCCTCAGTTGGGAAAAAATAAAATAGCCAGAGCTCAAACCGCGCTAGTAAACACCTTGGCAGCATACCGATACTCCCGTCCGGGGGGGAGCAACTTCGTGCCTGAAACACAATATGCACCTGGTCCCTTCTCAATACCACTGTGAGTTTTGGCAGATCGGCGGAAGATCCTATAGGTTGGGAGCGGAAAAAAACACGTTCGCCCCTCGGATTAAATTAGTTTACCGAACGCACATGGCAGAGATATCCCATCCGGGCACGCGTGGGAAACGTTGTCTTGTCGAGCGTTTACGGAATACCTACCACCACCTACGAACTTTGTACCCGCCCGAAATACCACCAATTTCCGGTACCGCTCGCAAATAACCAAAAACCCACACAAGGATCAGTTTCCGGACCCGGAATTCGTACTCGGGCGGGCTTAGGGAAATGTTGATTGTTCAATTTCTACTACACGCGTTCAAGCGATTGAACTAACAGGAACAAAGATTAATCGATGGAACAACACAATCACACAGGGCGAAATTTACATGGCAACATCTGTATATCTTGCGGATCATGGTGAAGCACACCCACACCGCAAACATGCGGCAACCGGGCAAAAATCCAACACAACACCCCCCGAAGACCAAAGCGTGTATACGAGCGCCCCCTCAGAGTGGGTAGTCTATATATACTATCGCTCTCAGGCACTCTCCCCGAACGGGGTGGCCCTGCTCACCGGAACCGACCAAAAACGGTTCCGTGACACGGTGGACCCCTCCACAAAACCTGAGTTGAAACGGGGTTGGATTTGAGTAAAACATTACGTAGGGGTCCAATAATTCAACATGTATTCTGCTTGTGGGAGACTGTGGCATTGTACAAGGGGGGAAGGGGGTGGTTAAAGTTTATGAATGTATTATGTTCGAGGGAGACAATATATATATGCATTTTTTGTACACAGACGTACGCCGTTTTAGCCTCCAGCCAAAAAAACAGTGCGGGCAACCACGAGACGAGAACCGCGTGAGTACAGGACCTATATTAGCGAGCGTAGTGCATATCGCATGCTCTATTAAATGAACCCCGACGATACCTACCCTGTAACACGCAATGATAGGACGCAAGATAGCGCCCGCCCTGGGATGAAAATGCGAACCGATTTTCTTCGGAGCAAGGGAGCGCCAAACAAACCGAAGACCAGTACTGATACGTTTGGAAGGGACCTCATCTAGGCGATTCCATCCATCCACGGACCGCTAGGCATCTGCACTCTCCCCCTTGTGCGAGAAAGCAGCCTCAATATTGGTCCGAGCGTATGTAATGTCTTGCGCATTGTGCACGGTATCGGGCAAGAATGGTCCGATGCGCTAAAATCGTTCGTCACCCGGGTGCGCCACGCGGGAGAAGAGGTACAACTTCGCATCCCGAGGTTTTGAGATTTCGGAGTCATGGACTTTTCTACTCTATATACAGTATTCATTTTGTACTATTATTTTAAAATGACAGTATTAATAGTACTTTAGTATGAGGTGGTTCAGACAGATTAGCCCCTATATTTAGTTTTCGACAAATGTAGCAACTTATATAACACGGCACTTGGCCCCATAATCAATGGAAGAAACAACCGACGTCCGACTTCGAATAAAAATAACTTGGACAAACGGTATGCCCAAAGGGCTTAAATATGGTAGAAATATGTCATCTTGGAGCTTCTCGGTCAACACCAAGAACATAGTGTACAGATCTAAGTGTATGCCTTAACTTGTACTGGTGTCTACCAATAAAACGCACGGACCACAGCAGTTTCCCTGCTGTCTCTCCGGAAGTCGACTAGGAAAATCTCCCAAATCGCACAGGCTGGCACGGGCTGGTTCGAGTTTATATCCCTAAAACTCGTCCGCCAGGAATGCCTCTTGCAATACCTGCTGGAGTGTCACATATTTGGCATCAGACAGATCCCCACAAGCAGCGGGAGAAAGTGGCATAGCAAGAGTTGCTTTTACCCTCTTTTAGTTGAACTCATGCTTTTTTTATCCTCTACAAACCGGGTTTTAAGGTCCAAAACCTCTAGACACCGGATTTTCAAGGTCCAAGACACAGGGCCCCAAACAACCGGTACATTGAGATAAACCCACATTCATTTGGTTTAAACCGAGCCGGCATCAGCCACTCCAAGACATGTCTCTGCAATGATTCGTATAACTGTTTGAAGAACTGACCGTAAGATCGATTTCAAGTAAGCTGCCACACCCATATTGTATCCCACATAATGTCATTGGAACAAAGTACTCACGGTGTAGTAATATTATAAAAGAAAAAAAACGTCAGCTAGCTGTGAGATCGGGGATTTCGTCGAAACTCAATTTTGCAATCATAACGCCGCATATTGTTCTCGTCTATCCCACACGAACTATATATTAATATGGGAAATGTTCAAGCAGTGTTTTCGAGATAAAGGCTTAAAATTTTGCAAACTTCTTGAATGAGCCCTCGCCGAAGTTTCGACAAATGGAATGTTTTCGTTTTGTTTTTCGTTTTCTTTCGACGGAAAAAGTGTGCCTCAAGGGGCACCGATATACGAAAATGTCCAACGAGCTGGTTCCAGCGACAAGTATAACCGTCCACCTTCGGGCAATAAAAACCGCAATACGTTGAAGCTTCCAACCCAAGCCATATATGCGCATGACGGCATTAACAAGGGGGGGGCATCGCTGAAATTCTGTTAGGCGTGCGAGGTGTAGTTCGCGACATATTGACGCTGTTCGTATTATTTGCGGAGGCGTTGCTGCATAGGGATATTCAGTGCCTGTTCTAAATAAAACCCATTCAGTTGGTGTTTCGGCTAGAAATCGGTCAGTACGCCGAATATTTCGACTCTACTCGCACAGTAGACGTATTGGCATTTTCGCATCAACAAAGGGCAGACGCCAGTGAGACTGGTGTTGTTCTACGAGTCATTCATTTGTTGTAAGGCTTAGTTTGGGTAGGCAATTGGTCAACCTTTTACCAATAGCCCAACAGGCAAGGACCTTGATACATGTATGGCGTCGTCGAAAGGAGTTGAGCGGCTGGTCGTGAGTTCGAAACTCACGTCCACCATAAAAAACACTTTTCTAAGAAAGGTGAATTTCTTCACATTATCAAGAATCTGGTAAAACACTCTCCCTGGGTCCCCAGAGATTGTTAAGAACTTCGGACTACGCACGTACGGCCGCATACGAAGACCAAAGACCCCGCTGTTCAGAAGGGGGGGAGAGTGTTATAAGGCTTACGACTTTGGGCAGGAAGTTGGTTAACGTTATACCAGTAACCCAGCAGGCTAATACCTTGACCCTTTTACTACCCCAAACAATACCCTACACAATTTCCAACTAGCGTTGTCCCCAAAAACCGTTCCCGGCTGTACAGGGTTAACGCACTATATTTACACGACGCCTGCCCAGTAACTAGAACAATGTATTGAGATATTTGGAAACTCTAGGAGGAAAATCGTTTTTGACGGGAATCGCTATAGCACCTTGATTTTTGGGAGTTGGCAAGCGAGTTTTTGCACCGTTGTGCTCCATGACAACACACAGCACACGAGGACTGGACTGTTTTGAAAACTAGTGATTCGTGGGTCAGGCAGGGTCAAAGTCGCCGAAATACCCAGAACAAATCATAAAACGTATCTAGAGAAGGGCAAAAAAAAGGCTAAAAATAAGTCCAGCAGTGCGTTGTTTCGCATGTCACAAAATGCCAGAAGTCTAACAAATTTCGTTTTCCAACTCTCAAAAGCCAACATGCAAAATTGCGAAGCTGGAACGTTCTGACTGTCGCTGGAAGCAGCTCGTATCGAAATCTGGCCGAAACGAAGCAATAACCGTATCCTTGACATTTTGGCTAGGGTTCCCATATATATAGAACAAGTGAACAAAACGTCAGGGTTTACGTCGAACAAAACGTCTGAATGTTCCATGGGCACGAAATTCTTGGCGTTTACCTTGAACCAACCTGAATTTGGTTAAATATTTGATGTCTCCGCTGTCGTCCCAAAAATCAATATTCCTCAATGTTGGGGCAAATATTTTTGTCATATTATCAGCTCCATACTACTGTAGTATCCTATGGATGGTGTAAAAGAAAAAAAAAAAAAAAAAATGGATGGTGTCCATCATACACCGATAATCGTTGGAACAAACATACTTTCGTTTCAGAGTGTAAACCAATGTTTCCGAAAGCATGTTGTCCGCCCGAAGGCATACAGCAGTAGTAGTAGTCATACTACAACAGCATGGGCTAACCTAAACAAGAACCTCCTGATCCGAGTGAGCCTTGAAACCTTAATGTGACACCACCCTTGAGCGGCGTTGAGCATAGACAGGCTATTGCGCATGATACCTGGTAGGGTTAATTAAGTGTGCTGCTCGCCGCTGAGCATGATTTCTTAATTCGATTTTTTTTATCGTTCCCCACAAAGTGAGCCTTGTGTTCTTATTTAAAGATTTTTCTTGTTTGTGGACCTATACGACCTATACTCTATAGACCACGCGGTTCGACGAGGATACCCCGATAGCAACAACCGGCGTTCTTCGTTTGTCACAGAGGTTAGCTCGCAAGAGCCAAGTCAGCGCTCACAGCAGCAACACAACACAGCTGCAGCATATAAACCAGCGTTCCAACATGCAAGTGTTGTGTCGCTGTCGTCCCCGAAGTGGAGCGCAAACATTTGGTTTATATGTTCCACAGCACGTCGGGCAAATCACGATCACTGCGCCATCTAGAGACCGACATGCCGTTATGATATGCTGTGTGCGGGAAATGCACAATCAGTACAGACCCAACCCAGGAAATATGTCGCAGATCACGCAGGTTGCACGGTTGTTCCCACCTGACAACATGATGAGCTAGTCACGACATATCAGGAATATGTCTGCCCTCAATTATCTAAAGTGCAGCAGTAGATCATCAAACGGAAATCGATGACATGTCCGATTTGCGATATTATGCCAGTACTCGCACGCTTGTAGCCTTTTCGAGTGTGTCGCCTTTTCGTTGTTCTCGCCTTTTCGTTGGTGGACGATGCCTCTTCGGTTGTCTACCCCCCACCCCGCCCCTTCATATGCAGGCTTGTTAGTCTGCTAGTCCGCGTATTCTCTTTTCTGCTTCTTTTCGATGTGATTTGGTTTGGTTCGTTTCGCTTCGTTTTTATTTCCTTTTCTCTTCCCTTTTTTTTTTTCGAACAATATTAAAAGCGGTTGCCTCGGTACTGTATACTCTTGGCAGTCAGTCGTATATTAAAATGCATATTTTTCATCTGAGTTGTACGATTTGCTTGAGTTTCTATGCGCAATACACAAAGTATTATTTTTTTTCTTTTGTTCTATTCTATTTCCTGAGGTATATTCTTCCACTCCATAATACGTAGATGCTTGAGCCTGTCCTTTAACCACGAACTTGGAGCCGGAAACGGTTGTTGGTGACAAAACCACTTGAAAATAGTGGTGATACCTTTTTGCGGTAGTAAAGGGGTTAACGATGAGTTACAACAGCAACAACAATAACAACAACAGCAAGAACTGTATACTGTCTGGTATAATTATATTATACCTGGTATAGGCAAACGGTCGTTCGGGGCGCGCGTGGAGGCACAACGTTTGTCATTCACATATAAAATACCAGGTACCAGTTTTAATGTGTTCCGGGTGGAACCGGTCTTTCACGGAACGCCGAGGCATATGTGCGTGTTCTTCTACTCGTCGACATCCAACACGCCCAGTCGACGAGTAGAAGAACGGTTTAATGTGAAGAACACACACAGAGAAGTGTCCGTACTGATTCTTCACCCTAGAAGATACCTGGTGCACGCTCTGCGGTTACAAAGTACCACACAGAGATAATGTCCTGTAGTGTACTACTGCTGTAGAAATAGACAACTCAACGTGATGCCATCAAACCGTGCTGACGACAGGCACAGCATACATACGCCAGCAACCGAAAAACAAATCGAAAACCGAAGTAATAGAGTGTTTGCGTCAAAGTGTTTTCTGAAAAATACCGCACCGCTCCTAAAAAAAGTGAATTTACTTCTGGTAGAGTTTGCGCAAAAGCAAATCCAAAAGAGACTTTGCAAA
>JAYJME010001725.1:0-15487 GCA_036873775.1 Costaria costata
TACAGCTCCACCGGGGACTTGGTATATTTCTCCTAGGTGATGATCACCGTCCCGTTCTCGCGGTCACGAGTAACATCCATCCCGAGCACGAATGGCGCGTCTCCCATATCCATCATTGAGAAACGAATCGTCGAATTCTGCTTAACCCGCCTCAGTACCAGGAGGTATTTTCCGAGCAAAGGAACGTCGTCGACATACAGGTTAGGATATATAGGGCGCCGCTCTCTGAGTAAGTGTAGACGCACGGGCCCGACTTGAGACCTTTGAAGCCAATTTCCACCAGATGTTTGTCGATCGTGTTCCACCAGTTCATTGGGCTCTAGCCGAGGCTTTAAAGGCTTTTCAAAAGCCTCATTACCAGTGGGACTCCGTTTTCGTCGCGTTCCTCATACTAGGGCGCCATCTCGACGTACACGTCCCCTGTGACATCGGCGTTAAAAAAGGCGGTGTTGTAGTCTAGCTGTCAACATTCCAGATTGTATTTCGCCGCTATTGCCAACACCGTACGGATGTGCTGGAGCCTACAGACGGAGGCAAACGCGCTACCGCACGCAATGCCAGGCCATTCGCCCATTCTAGGACAAAACACTCCTCCTTTGTGTGCGTTGTCCGCCTCAACCTTGTAGACCCTTCTACTAGCGATAATCTTGTGTCCCACGGGGACAGAGATCGCCGGCAGGAGGGTGTAGACATTGCTATTTTCGGGCTTGCTATTTCCTTGTCTGAGGCCGCTTTCCACTGCGCTTTACCCGGTAGAGTCATGGCCTCTGTGAAGGAGTTTGGAGTAATCTCCGCATTCTCCCCGGCTGAAAAGCTTTGAATGGTTATCGCGGCGTTGGCGTATCCAACAGCAAAATCCGCTCCGTGCGTCTCCTGCGCGATATCCTGCAGTTTTTTCTTGGTGTAGAGCCTCAGCCCTCGGAGCTCAGACAGCGCGGGCCCGGTGATGGTCGCCGTCAGGTGAGCAGACTCCGAACGGTTGTTAGCGTTACGCCTCACAAATGTGCACTGCAGTGCCAGCACGCATAACCGCAGGCGTTGCTTCTAGACGCGGATGCCCCAGTTTTTGAAGCGACTGTGATTCAGCCAGTGTTTTACCCAGGGAGGCTCCCGCGGGCGACCCCGATTGCTCTTGCAGTTCGAGGACGCCTTCCTGCGAAACACCATACGTAGGCGCTCCCCCAGGCACATCCCCTTCTTGCAGTGGCCCTGAAGCTCCTCCGTCCAGTGTGTCCTGCCTAGTGCTCTCGTTGATCCGCCCCAAGAGTTCAGCAGCCGGCGGATTGTCTCACAGCCCTTTCACAGCGATGTGGTCAGCAAAAGCACCACGAATAGGCTCCAACACGGAAGCGCAATCGCGAATATCGCGCAGAAAGTCGTCGTCTGTGATGAAATCGTGGTTGTGCATGCCTTTGCTCGGCGGATTAATCTGTTAAGGAATGACGCATATCGACGCTCTGTCTCGGTGAAGAGAGATGGCAGAGGTGGCACCAAAGTGTCTGCAAAGATCACTTCTGAAGAAGAAAGTACACAGTTGAAAAGGCGCTTATGTGGCCATAGGAAAGAAGAGAAGACAAGAGAACTACCGAATGTAGGAGCTAACAGGAAAATACGGGAGAAGGAGCGATCGAGGTGGGCATAACCGTCACCTGATCCTTACGGAATAATCCCCATGCTACGGGCAGATGTACTATGGGTTGTCGTACTGGTCGATAGTGTGTCAATGTTCCCTGTACCGTTCTATGTAACGTTCCCTGGTACGTATGTGTTATAAGCTAGTTACAATATAAATATACAATATACCGACGGGAAGTAACAAACCTAGTTTCCCCGAATATCGTATGTATCCGCATCTACAACAAGATACATACTGTAGTGTACTCAGGGTAGTGACTACGAATCAACTACATGCTAGTGACAGTGGGCTGCAGAGTCCATATTCCACTACGCCCCCTTGATAAGAACTCGGGAGCTAGAGGAGCCTGAAACTCAAAATAATAAACACAAATGGTACGCCATACTGGTATCTAGTTTTGTGTATGAACAGCGGCAATATGGATACAACCATTTTTACTCAGAGAAACATGCTACAAATGAATGAACACATATTCAGGCCTGTGTATGAACAGCGCCTATATGGGTGTAACCATGCTACTCCAAAAATCAAAACACGAATGGAACAACATACTCAGACCTGTGTTATGAACAGCTGTAATATATGTAAAATCATGTCAGAACAATACGCTTGGTGTCATTACAAGTGAGAAATACTCTACTGTAGATAAGAAGCCCAAACCAATCTGCTGGGAGTTCAACCCGCCCCCCGAATCGATACCTAGAGCTGCATGAAACCTAGGAATATACAAAACTGTGGACGCTTGTCCAGTACAGCGAAAAGTGCGTACTATTCAGTTTTGTGTATGTGCGTACGTACTCGTAAGAAATTTACTAAATCCAATGCATACAGATAGTACTGCAATAGACTATGAGGATAGTCGTATCAGAAACGCTATACTGATGATTCTGTTTTGTTGATCAGCGAGGTATATCGTAGGAAAAGAAAGCGTCAGAAAATATTTACTGTACGGTAAGTACGCCCCCTCAATGTGATCGTAGGGCAAACGAGAAATCGATGAAAATTCGAGATGAAACTGTGGACGTATTTACGTATGTCCAGCGCTATAGTGAAATTTGCATGTTATGAAATCCAGTTTAGCGAGTCTGTAGTAGTACGTATGATACGTACTCACTCAAAGAAAGCTAAAAAACAGAAACAGGGCAAAACAATACTAAAACTCAAAATAACATGTACTGTTATAGACGTAAGTCAGTACACAGCAAAACGTGTACTACGTGCCAGTGGGTCCTATTAGCTTCAATGATACCCTAGTACTCACACTGTACGAATGCTGTACAGCAATGCCATAGACAACTAAAATACATTGTAAAAAACACTACCCCCCGGAGAAAAGAAAATAAGAAAAGCCTATAAAGAACAACCTACTGGTAGCTTGTTACGTCAAATGCGCCCCTGCTTCCCTGGTAAGCTGCTGTGTGGTGCATGGAGAAGCAAGGATCTTTGTGTCCATGCTGCTTGTAGGTATGATTAAATATGTAGATGCAGGTATATGGCTGTGAAATGCTGTTGCTGCTGATGATGATGAAGATGAAGATGATGATCGTGTAGACCTGACAATGACAACCGTGAAGGTGTTCGATGGCTAGGCTCGAGATGCCGCTGGTATGGCGTGGTGTTCCGTATTCCATTCACGGATTGATCTTATCGCTTGAATGCGGCGCAATTTTAATGTTCATCGCCGAAAGAAAAATGCAACAGAAAACTGTAGAACTCCCAAATCGAGGAATGTCCCAAAGTGCTGGGGACAGTCGATTCCACGTACTGATCGAAGCTCGCGAAGCACTTAGCTAGTCCGCATTGTAGTGGAGCTGCTGGCTGCCATGTCCATGGTGAAGGTGTTGGCTCTGTCTCGCTGAGCTAGCTAATGCATGAGAAGAAGATGGCCGTATGCTTCTCGCTGGTGCGGAGGTGCATGACCTTAATTGACCCTGACCCTGACCCTAACCCTGCCCCTGAGACTGACCCTGACCCTGACCCTGAGACTGGCCCTGACCCTGACCTTGACCCTTACCCTGACCCTGAGACTGACCCTCGCCCTGATCCTGAAACTCACCCTGACACTGACCCTGACCCTGAGACTGACACTGACACTGACCCTGACCCTGTGGTAAGCTGACGCTTGGGGTACCTGAGAGGTAAGATCGTGTTGCCGTTGTTTCACGCGGCTGTAGTAGTCGTGGGTGCTGTGACTGCAGAAAATGCTATGATGAGCAGGAAGGAAGAGGCTGTAGACGTTGTCCTGATAGCTGTAGTCGCGGTAGCAGAAGAACGCGACGTAGCTGTTGCAGCGATAGACAAGAAGAAAGCTGCAGTCGCGGTACGTAGCAGTAGAACGCGATGTAGCTGTACCTGTTATGCTCGTAGGTCGCAGGTGCTGCTTTTGTACAAGTAGTCGCTCTGATGATAGCTGATGACGCTGATGTTGTCGATGGTGGTGCTGGCTTGAGCACTGCTATTGAAGTTGTGTTGGCCTTGTTGACCGACACGAAGGTGACGGCATTTGCCATGTTTTATCCTCGGCAAAACCGTACACGCGTTGTTGCCGTGTTGGTTTGTTTGTTGCAAGTTACAGCAAGACTGCTTGTCTGCACGGAAAACTAATTTCCTTGTCGATATTTGCGCGCGAGGGAATTTTGATGTCGACGACCTGGCTAGTAATGGCAGTGCGAGCCGGTCGCAGATGCTTTACAAACGTTGAACGTCCCTTCACATTGCGTGAAGGACCGTAATCACGCTTGATATTGAGAGTATGGTTTATTTGCAGTCTGAATAAGTGCCTCACGCTTTTGCATGCCTGAGAGCAGTTGCTGGAAGAAAATATTGGTCGTTCCTCTGATTGCGTCTGACCTTATCTTCGAGCGTAAGAGTATAGAAGCAGTTGCTGGAGGAGAATACCGTGTGTAGGCATGAATGCCCCTTATAGGCAGGACTGCCCGTTTAGGCAGAAAATAGGTAATTCCTCCGATGCTACGCTGAGCAGCCAACTCGTCAACGACCTCGCGTCACGTTACAGCTGGTTGGTTTTCTCGTCATATTTAAAATTGCATGAGGACAATTACTTGTACGTACTTCGTACTACTAGGTATCTTGAAGAAACGGCTTTAATGACGATTTCGTGCGTGTTAAATAGCGTAAAACCGGACTCCACACTTGCTACACGCGTGACAACGCGAGCGCTCTCCTTACCTGCTTCTCGCGTAGAGCATAAACAAAGTCTCCTTACCTACTTCGCGCGTAAAAGCTTGAAACAGTCACTTATCTTTAAAATCCCTGATGAACGTGACGTCGGTGTGACGCCTCGATGTGGGGCTGATCTTGAGTTTTGAAAGCGCAGACCGTTCTACCAACCCCTTGAAAGAGCGCGACGAACTCAGCGGGACGCCGTTCCTTGGTGCCAGTCGATGTGCAGATCAAGCGGCGAGGCTCATAACCTCAACCAATGATCCATGTCAACGCTCTGTCTCGATGAAGAGATATGGCAGGGGTGGCACCAAAGTGTCTGCAAAGATCACTTCAGAAGAAGAAAATACACAGTTTGGAAAGGCGCTTATGTGGCCATAGGAAAAGAAGAGAAGACAAGAGAAGAACATAATGCAGGAGCTAACAGGAGAAGGCAGGAGAAGGAGTGATCGAGGTGGGCGTGGCCGTCACCTGATCCTTGCGGAATAATGCCCATGCTACGGGCAGATGTACTCTATGGGTTGTCGTACTGGCCAACAGTCCGTCAATGTTCCCTTTACCGTTCTATGTAACGTCTCCATAGCGTTCTATGCAACGTTCCCTGATACGCATGTTGATAAGCTATTAATAGTTACAAATTCAATATACAATATACCGACGGGAAGTAACAAACCTATTTTCCTCGAATATCGTATATATCCGCATCTAGAATAAGATACTTACTGTAGTGTACTCAGGGTAGTGACTACGAATCAACTAGATACTAGTGATAGTGGGCTGCAAAGTCCGTATTCTGAACCTCTGTTGCCAAGTTGCATCCGACGGTGGAATGAATAGTCGCGATGGCGTCTTGACGAAGACAATGTTTCTGCTCTCCATAATGCGCCGGATGGTCGGATGGTACACTCGGTAGCTCTTGCTGTTGTAACTGTACCCAACCCGTAGTCTTTCCACCGCCTTACGTTCAAGCTTTGTGGAGTACGTCTCGGTGTCCCTGAAGGCCCGGGCGCCGATGATATGAAGAAGTCGCAGATTCGGCTCCGTCCCGTGTAGCATTTTGTATGCATACTGCACGCCGATCGCGGAGTGCGGCGCCTTGTTGCCCAGAAACGCCGCCGTGAATATATAATCTCCCCAGAGAAACTTTGGAAGTCCGCTGCCGGCAAGCATGCACCGCACTATAGCTGCAAGCGTTCTTCCATCGCGCTCAGACATACCGATTTGATGCGGCGTATTGGTGCTGGCATGCTCGAGCGACACCTCCGTCTGAAGGCAGTAGCCCTGGAAAATCTTGCCAATGAACTCACCCTATGTCCACCCTCGAAACGCTCAACGCGGAAATGGCGTGAAATCGCCACAGACTTTACAAATACCTAGAAGGAGCTGACAGCGTCGTGCTTGGACTTCAGCAAATAAGTCTCCGGCCACTTGGTGTACTCGTCGGATATTTTAGTGATGCATTTGTAGCCCCCGAGGGCCTCTGGAATGAAACGTCCCATCAGGTCTGCAAAACCGAGCTGGAAAGGGAACTTCATCTTGTTATCGGCGGTCTTGGGATGGGCCACCTGGTGACTCTTGCCCGCGCGCACACGGCGTAGTCTGGCACAGGCACGTGAACGCTTACCCTGTTATTATCGAGGTCCTTCAAAATGTGTAAGCTCTTGCAGTTGAGGTCACCTACTGACCCACGCTACGATAGAGGTGCACCGTTTTGTTTCTGAGGCTCTTCACTTTAGAAACTCCATATCACACCCGAAACCTGTTTTTGAGTAAACTGCAAGGGCAGCCCGATGAACTAACCCACGGACTTAGGTGTTTAAAAAATCATATTGCTAAACAAGATTGACATTCGGACGCCTTTGAGTTAAGATGCCCCGTTATTTAGAAACAAAAAAGCCAAATGGTGCAACCTCTAATGTAGCACGCGCCTAATCCCCGATGCCACGGGTTGGCGTTTGTGGCAACCTGCATGGCCAACTCCGCCGTCGGTGACATCCAGCGAGAAAGAGTAGAGATCGTGCCTCAACACTTGAAATGGGAATGTGAACTTGCCTGCCTCCAGACTTGGGTTGCGAATGTCAAGTATGAACACGACACGGTTACGCGCCGCTTGCTTCGCCGATAACAGGTTACGCTCTAGGCCAGGCGCAATCAGACACGAAATTTGGATTAAACGCCGCTCTCTTTTGTCGTCGATGACTTGGCCCCGGAGCACGCCCTGCGCAATGCCATCCAATTTCCACCCCTGGCTGCTGCAATTTGTCACGGCACATCCAACACATTTTAAGTTTCCATTCTGTCTCACATTCCGGGGATGGTGACGTCGTCGAAGTAGTTTCCCGACGCGCCACTGTCTACGAGTACATGAACGGAGTGGTTGCAGCAGCCGCTCGACGGCCTCACGGTGGGACCGGCTGTGAGAGGCGACTCGTCCTCCGTACTGGTGATACCCCAAAGATTCCGGCCTGTCCATAGGTGTTGATGACCACATGAGCATAAAACGAGTTGCCAAACGAGAGCCACACATAGTGGAAAATGGCTACTACCACGAGCGCACGGGTCATAGCCGCCAACCCCCCAACGATGTGTCCTTGAAATCTCAGTGGCTGGGCCGATTCTTCCTCGACCATGAAAGACGAGTTGCCAGTAACCTCTCCGCTGACGCCGCCGAAATATCCGGAGAGCCCGCTGGTGTCGGCTGGTTAATCCGTGGGGCCGAATAACCAGAATGCTTCCTCCTCCATCGGCGCGTCCGCCGCGGTGAAGGAGATAAGGTGGCTGGGGTCATGGGCATTGACATAAAAGGCGATACCGACGTTTGCGCTGCTGACACCATGCTGGATACGGCACTTCGCATCGCTATGCATAGTGGGCTTATGGAAAGAGTACCCCTGACTTATACCTCTCGCATCTTCTGGTCCTGCTGTAGCGTGGCAAATCAAATCCTGTTTTCGTTTATGCTACTGACCCCACTCATTGGTCCCACGCCGGTGCTCCTTCTCCTTCAGGACGGCGCAGTCTTGAGTGACGTGCTCGACTTCTTTGCAGTAGTTGCACTTCACGTCACTACTGTTGTGTCCACCAACTGCATGGCGATGCTGCGACGATCGGCGGGCTTAGCGTTGAAAGAACGCGAAATGTTGCCGACGTACATAGTGTATCATGTGCCGAATGTCGCCCAGTCCAATGTTCCGCCTCTCGTAGCTGGCGGTTCGTCCCGTCTCGTACTCGGGAGGAAGGGCTTGGGGGATGATATCTTCGTACCTCTCGTCTTGTGATACCAGTCCCGTTTCCTCGAGGAGGTGACGGCATTCGTGAACGACGAAAAACAAGTCGTCCAGATCCTGACCTGCTCCATCTTGGTATTGACGAGCTTCTCGTGGGAAGCCTTTCTGGCCTCCCTAGTGTTGCCACTGTATTTCTCAGTCATAGCCTTCCACGCCTCCTGTCCATGTCTTGCTTCGTCTCTGGCCGCTTGCCCTCGAACTTCTTAATGTTGGCGGAGCCAGATGTAGTGCGAAGTAGAACACTTCAGAGGTCTCGGTTTGCCTGTTGCCATTTGCTCTCAGCGACGTCTTTAAGCGTCGCGGTGTCGGTGCTGCCCAGAGTAGAAAATAGCTGAGCATTGGCTTGACACTTCGAATACACGCTCGCTGTAGAGAGACAGGAAGACGCACAGCTTGCTTTTGTATTCGCCTAATGCATCCTCGGCCTAGACAGGGCAGTTCTTGATGACCTCTTGGATCTTGTTGGACGCCACGCTCTCCAAGGCGACTACTCGACGCTAAACATGGATGTACTCCTTCGGCGGAGTAATATACAGTAGATAAACCTAACATAAAGTATACCCTGATAGTAGGTACACAATATTAGTAGCAGATAAATGACGAACTCGAGTCTCGGTCGCGCGCCCGAGGCTGGGTTAAACACTGAATTGCGGAACCAAGCTGCATCATCGGGTCGCTTAAAAACTAAATCTGAGAAGGTTTTGTGTAAAATCAAAATAAGGCTGAAAATCTTTGTCAAAAAGTAACGCTGAGAAGCTTTCTGTAACATTTCAATATAGCCGCACAGCTTTGCGGAACGTCCTCAGCGTTTGCTCCATCTCCGGGTCCAGGACGAAGGCTCCCGGCTCGCGCGCCTCCCTGAATCCATGTTCAAAACCTGTGAAGGATGCTCGATGATACTACAGCAGAAGGCTGTAAAGACTAGCGCTCTTAGTCGTTAAACTGACCGAGCAGACATGCTGTGTGTCGAGGATGTGAACACTTTAATACTCTTGAAAAAGGCCGCTTTAGGCCAATAATCACTCAGGATGAGGAACTGTGATAAGTTCAGACGCGGTTTGACGAGTGAACGTTGGGGGTGTGAATACCCTCCAACTCTCCAGTCTTGTTGGCCTCTTACAGCAACATATATCGACGTCTTGCCGCTGCTACTCGTCGACTACAAAAACTGTTGAAGGGTCTTCTAAATATCCCGATACTCATGAATCGATATATCTCGTTGAACTGCGTCTTACGAAGCATTGACTCAATTGGCTATGTACTGCCTACTTATTAGCATGCTCCGATCGCTAATCTGAGACTGGCTACCCTCACGTAACACGGCCAATCGGCGTCGATTAAATGTTTCCCTCTTTTTACAAATGCGACCGGGTTATTCACTTAATTTCCCCCCAAACCTTGTTGAGGTTTTTCACATTCGGGAACGTTTGTTCTATCGAGAGGGGACGGCCGTTTTGGACCAGAACTACTCTCATTGTTTGTTTTTCAATAATTGAGTGCGCAGGAGGAAACGTATACCTCCTGTCTTGGATGTCCCTAAAGGTAGATACATACACAGTGAGCCGACTTATCATGATAGCAATCGTTTTCCGCATTGAATCCGTTGAGATTTTGTGCCAGTGCGTCGAAGCAGTAACAATAACAACATATGAATATCGTTCAGAGAGATTGTACGAGGTATGCCATATATATGACCCATGCTACGATAGAGGTGTTGTTCCATGATGTTGTTTTCTGAGGCTCTTCGCTTTAGGAGCTCCGTATCACACCCGAAAAGTGTTTTAGAGTAAACTGAAAGGGCAGCCCGATGAACAAACCCATGGACTAGGCATTAAAAGAAATCATAATGCTAAACAAGATTGACCTTCGGACGATTCTGGGTTAAGGAGCCCCGTTATTCAGAAACAGAAAAGCCAAAAAGTGCAACCTCTATTATAGCACGCGTCATATTTGGGTGGAGTATGATTGAAACATGCCGTTGTACCTCGTGCCGAGGGCCTTACACATAATACCAGGTATGTGTTTGAGTTCCAGTGGTTAGGTTTGGGTTTGTGGCAACTCGAGGTCTGGAGTTTGACGTTGTAGGAGAAGGTGGTATAGATGAGTAGATGCGACCAGTTTTGTGAGGACCTGCGCCGGTTCGGAGGGGCTGCTCTGGAACGGAGGTTGCCGAACACCTTGAGGCTGGGATGCAAGTGGCGTTGACTATATCACACCAGGGTTTCGCTGAACGTGCCGTCACGAAGTTGCGTGTTACGAACGGGGGGTATGAGATTGTCCGGGTGCGATCGACTCAGCAGAATGCTGATGTTCTCACCAACCCGTTGCACACAGTTGTGTTTCGCTTTCCGCCGTACGTTTGTGTTGAATGTGTGGCAAGTTGCATTCATTTGGGTTGTGTTTCCGGGTATTGTGTTGCGTGTTGGGTTTGTTGAGTGGGGGTCAAGGCTGTAGGGAAAAGGAGAAAGTATCGAGAAATACTCGTGCGTCGTGTAAGGTTAATACGCCAGAAGGATACAGTATAGGCCTACCAACAAGAAACTAATATTTGGAATGGAATGAGCCTCCCACTCTTATTTGTTGCTCAAGGTCAGGTCATTTTCTTCTTTCAGGTTCTTATGCACCGTATTTAAACGTTTTTTCTTGCTGGGTGTATGGTACTCTGTTTTACATGTCACACTACGCACAACCACTGCGAAATGTTGTTTCGCAACATGTTTGTGTTGAGCACAAGATGGGCCGTAGACGCTTTGACCCCTCTGGGACTCATGGCGGGTCTTTGGGATGCTGCCGCAGCCCGCCCTCGGACTCCACCCTTGAGCGACCGCATCACCCACGATTGCATGGTGGCAGCCGCCCCCCAATATGACTCCACAAGGGGCAGCTAGGTTTCTCGCTGACGGCGTGGTAGGACGTCGCGAGCCAGCAAGTATACGTAGGCGTACCAATATCTGCATCGAAGATCAGATGGCATCATATGTATCATACCTACTTGCATCAGGGACTCTATAAGTGGCATAATGCAGAGTAGGTCCTGTCGATTGGCTGTATATTTCTGCTCCAGAGGTCGGGCGTGCTATGTATGATTTATAATTAGTAGTGTACTGGTACTGGTGTAACGCCATTAATGGCGGTGGCCTCTGGCGCAAACGAAGACAAGAAGGCGACTCGAACCTAGGTAGCAGAAGGGCGATTTCACCCATCAACGACCGCATCCACCACGATTCCGCAGAGGCGGCCGCCGCCCGTTGTGGCTCCACACGGGCAGCTACGCTACTCGCTGGCGGCATGGTAGGCCGTCGAGAGCGAACTAACATACATAGACGTTCCAAAATCTGCATCGAACAGCAGAATGCATCATACGTATGTATCATACATACGAATGTACCATACCTGCTTGTATCAGGGACTATATACGTGGTATAATGCAGAGCAGGTTCTGTCGATTGGCTGTATATTTCTTTGCCAGAGGCCGGGCGTACTATATACGAAGTATAAAATATAATTACAGTACTGTAGTTTGTAACAATGTTGCTCCATAACTAGCGATGACTCTGGCGCCAACAAGGACACAAGGGCGACTCGACACTATGCAACAGCAGGGCGACTCCACCCTTTGAGCGACCGCATCATGGCGGTGGCCGCCCCCCAATATGACTCCACAAGGGGGAGCTGTGTTGCTCCCTGGCGACGTGGTAGGCCATCGCGAGCCAGCAAACATACATAGGCGTGCCACAATCTGCACCGAAGAGCAGATGATATAATATATATATATATATATATATGTACCATACCTATCTGCACCATGGACCCTACAAGTCGTAGAAAACCGAATAAGTTTTACCGATTTCCACGGGAGGAGTGACTACACCCTCACACGCCCCCCTCCACTTTACGACGGCGACTTGCGCTGGCGATCTGACACGGTCATTGCCCGCCAGAAATTAGTGGGTAGCCAGCACCTATCTTCTGCATCCTTAGAGACAATAAACCCGAACGAGGGTTGTCGGTAGAGTTCATAACTACAGCGTACGTTGTTGTCGCATGGGAGGGTGGCGCCAACCCCACACATCCACCGCCACTCTACGGCGGCGACGTTCGCTGGCGACCCAGTACAGCCATCACATGTCAGACGATAATAGGTATATCGTACCGGTAGCTGGTATATGACCATGTACCAAAGAGACTTTTAGTGGGCTTCGACATTTGTTTCTCGTCCGGCAACGGCTCGTTTCTCGTGCTCTCGGCCACGGGGCACGCAGGGGGGCCACGTGTATACACGGCTCGAGTATGGGCCCCGGTCGAGGTCCGTGGCACGTGTCCTGGGGGTTTAAACGCGTGAAATTGGCATGTATCCACGGGGTGTCGTTTTGACTTGTCAATGCCTCGCCGGTACCATGCAAAACCAAATATACTATTTTTTCATCGGCATGAAGCATGATGATCTGTTTTTTCCCCACCGCATGAAGGGAGTACACAGCACATAACGCACAACACACAGAGTTTCGGCATTGTTTTTGGTACATACGTAGATCTACATGTCCGTACGATACTACCCTCTGGTAAGTACGTTACAATTGTCGGTCGATCTACATCACTCCTGCCGGATCCACTGTATCACACGTGTAAAACGTTTTGTCGTCAGTAGATCGTACAATCCATTAGCCCAGGTTTATGGTAGTGTTGTGTTGATAATTGTGTAGACAGGTCCGCAGTGCACCTGTACAGCAGCAGCGGTACAACGCCACCGAACCACGGATAGGCTTATATATATCGTTTGACAGAATGCCTTTGTACACCCTGTTCAACTTGCGACACCCCCGCGATTCCAAGTCAACAACATCCCGCAGGGGAGCGTTGTAGTACACACGAATACCAATATTCTTCGTTATCAGGGACAATACTTTCGCTGTCGGCCTGATACGGTTATCGCACGCCCGAAAATATTAGTTAGTAAGCTACCTATAATTCTGCCCCACACGGGACAATACTTTCGCTGGCAGCCTGATGGTCATGGCAAGCCAGGAAAAAAAAAGATATGTAGGGAGATCGGACGGCACCATATGCATGGACCGTAAACCTCATTTCGTCTGCCTCCCCTACTTCCGCAGCCAGCGTTGAAACATCCCTGCCCCCTCGGCCTATTCTCAGCTCTCAATTGCCCACGGGAAAAATACTTTTTCGTCATCGGTCCAGGGGTTATTTTCTATTTGTTTCGACGAATAATTTAGTCTAATAATCCTAACAATACATGGTTAGTGTTTTGTTGATAGAGTGAGAAACGTGTTTAATCAATATTAACAGGTGGCTCGCTGCGCTCGTAGGCAGCTTACAATCGTCGCGCCTGGTGGTGTATTTTATCACCAGTGGCTCGCTTCGCTCGTAGGCACTTCACGAACGACGCGCCTGGTGGGATGTTTTATCACACTAGGCCAGTGGTTCGCTTCGCTCGAAGGCACTTTACGATCGTCGCGCCTGGTGTTGTCTTTTCTCAGATTAGATTCGTGGCTCGCTACGCTCGTACACACTTCACGGTCGTCACGCGCGGTGGTATACCTAATCTCACTAGGCTGGTGACTCGCCCCGCGAGTAGGCAATTCACGATCGTCATGCCTTTAAACTGGTGGCTCGCTCCCCGAGTGGGCATTTCACGGTCGTCATGCCTCTAGACTGGTGGCTCGCTCCGCCAGTAGGCACTTCACGATCGTCATGCCTTGTTTTTTTGTTTTCGTTTAGACTTAGTTATGTCAAGATTCATCGAGCAGAAGAACCTCGAAGTCCGCGAACCGCTTGAGGCTGTCGATGCTGTCAGAAATGTCGAAACCCATCGTGCGCGCCGGATGGCCCATGAAGAGACGAAGAGGCGGGCTTCCTCCGGAGGCTGCACTTTGTCGTTGCAAGTCGGCGACGGACACGGTGCAGCCGGCCGTGACGTGGTGAACGATTTTGTCGGCGACTTTCGCTTTGCATTTGGCAAAGAGGGGCGGACGGAATGACGAGAAAGTGTGTGTGTATGGGTCACCGTGTACAACGCGGTAGGGGCCAACTGCTGCTGTAACACACGGACACATCTCACAGCACCCACAGATCACACGCAAACACACGCGACGCACGTAACCCTTACATATGAGCGCTGGAGGAAGGTGAGTTTGATAAACGTTTGCAAAGGAGAGGACACACGACCATGACACGCTCAAACACACATGTACACGCAAATCTTGCACACATCACTGCTGCTGTATGTGGAATTTACCGTTCGATATTCGTCTTCAAAAGATAAGACACACGACCGTGACACGCTCAGACACACATGTACACGCAAATCTTACAAGCACACACGTTACTACTGCTGTATGTGCATTACTGGTCTCCACAAGATGTGGACGGAGACAGGACCTAGTGTTACGGTAGATATGTGCACAGTGTATGAACATAGTACTGGTGCACTAACCTGTCCCAAGAATCGGCAGTTCCCGTTGAGCAGAGAGTGCCAGATGCAGTTGCCATCCCCTCTGCACGAAACGGTTGAGATATTCCGGCGCTGTCGGACGAGCCCGCTTGGGCAGTAAACTTGTTGAATGGCGTGTAGTTGTCCTCGCAAGGTGGCAGGATGCAGCAAAGCCCCCAACCGAAGACGCTGGGTGAGCCGTGTGAACGTGTGATGGAAGAGGTGGCCTCCCCAGTCATCGAGGTATCGCTCTGGAGGGACGCTCTGCTGCATGCAAGGCAGATATTCCGACTCAGCACCAGGAGGTGGTACACCGGAAGATTTGAAGACGGCGAAGAACACGAAGCCGAACGAAGACCAACAGAAGTATGTTTCGAGCAGCCATACGAAGGCTCATAGCAGTAACCCACAGCAGTCGAAAGAGAGGAGCAGCGACAGCAGCGAGGCAGCAGCCGCAGGAGAAGTACACACTCGCCGTCCGGAAACACACACAGCAGTCGCCCGTTTGAAATTTGGGGTTTCCTCAAGGAGGCACCGCGTTTTTCAGGAGGGATTTGTTTTCCGTATCCCAGGTTACAGGTAACTGAGATATTTGTAGGTAAAGAATGGCCGAAGACCAGCAGAAGTCTAGCGCGACGAAACATACGAAGAACACGAAGCCGAAGACCAACAGAAGTCTATTACGAGCAACTATACGAAGGCTCATAGCAGTAACCCACAGCAGTCGTATGAGAGGAGCAGCGACAGCAGCGAGGCAGCAGCGCCGTTTGAGGGAATTGTAGTCGAGAGAAGGTGCCCGGTGTGTCGTGTGCCCGGTAGTTTAGCACGATTAAACATACCAAGGCTCATAGTACACACCCTCAGTCGCAGCTGTTCCGGTCTTCGGCCGTCGGTGTCGAGACGGGACCAATGATTTCTCAGGTGCGGCGCGGG
>JAYJME010001726.1:0-15486 GCA_036873775.1 Costaria costata
GCCGCACCACGAGCCGCCCGCCTATTTTACGCCCTACCAGGTACATTGTAGTACAAGAATTCTACTGCTAGACCCAAATAAAACGAAAAGAAAAGAAAAAAGAAGAAAAAGAGAAAAAAATATGTGATGTCGACGAGTGTAGAAGAACACACACGCACCCAGTGTCCGCCGTGCTGATTCCTCACCCTACCTACGAAGAGGATACGCGCTCTTTGGCCACGAACTACGAACCAGAGATAATGCATTGTAAATGCCTTTTAGGCAACGCAATGTCATGCAATCATACTGGGTCCGACAGGCACAACATACATACGCCAGCAACCGACAAGACATCGAAAGATATTACACAACATAAAACAAAAAAACAACACAATATATACACATTCCAGTTATATTATAATATACTTCGTATATCTCCTACAAGTACAGCCAGTATCATACGTTTTCCAGCTGTTTTTTTTCTGAGCATATTTGATGTGGATACATACGATGTTGCCCCGAAATACGAAATACAACAACAACGTGTCACATCATATGTATGTATATATGCTACGCTCAACGTCAGGAACCGCTGACTACCCCGGCTGAAGCGCTAACCGTAAGCCAATCGGATGCAATCAACCATTGGTTGGCAACCTTTTTTCTCGAATAAATAAGCGGTGTACGCTCTACTGGCTGAAGCCTCCACCAACCAGTAGCGAGAGCTCCCCACTTTCTTTGTCCTTTCTTTACGAGGACAAAGGGGCCAACGCTACGTATAACCAATGGTTGATGGGATTTGATTGGCTCAGCGTTAGTAGAGGGGTAGTTCTATTTGGCGCTGAGGGTGAAAAAAAGCTTCTTACCGCTTTTATTCGAGAAAACTTCTTTTTTCTTCTATTACGGGGGACCATTGTTAATAGGACCTACTGTAGACACAATAGGACCTACTGTAGACACCAAAACCTATCTATTTCCCTATTTTTGCTAACAATATTTGGTCCACAGTGAATAGGGCCCACTGTAGACACAATAGGACCTACTGTGTAGACAACAAAACGTATCTATTTACCTCTTTTTGGTAGCAACATTTGGTCCTATTTACTATGGTCCCCCGTAATACAACATTTTTCAAAAGTACGAGGGAGTGAGAGTTTCTAATTTTGACGGCACAAAAAAAGTAGGGACCTCCTTTCGAGTTTAGCCTGAAGCGCCCCAGAAGGTATGCTTTTCTTTTAGGCCTTTCACAATTTCAACCAACGCACGCAAGTTGCCGACAGTTTCAAATGTCCTGCTGCGCGAGTTTCTACACAGCGACATAAGTTGTACTATTAATACTGCTGTAGTATGAGACGGGGGACCACACCATAATCAGAACCCAAGATGTACACAAAAACCTATATATCCCACATTTTTTACAATGTATATTGCTGTACAGTACGTACTACTAACTGTACAGCAACATATTCTGATTACTATGTGTCCCTTACGCTAGCGTTCGGACTCGCTGACCTCGATAAGGTCATCTAGCCCCAGCACGATCCCGTCTCCCCTCCGCTTGTCGTTGTGGTAGAAGATCATCGTCATTCGCACCGTGTAGCGCCCGGGCCGGTCGACCAATAGCCTGCCACATACGACATACGATACGCGATTACAGCAGTGTACGTGTACAAATCATACGATGCACGGGAAGCGATTTGAGGGAGTATCGATTAGCCTGTCACATACCGTATGATATCTATACGATACGCGATACCAGGGTTATTCTATCATATAATACTCGAAGTATGATAATATACGATTAATCAAAACAAAACAAAAGCAATCGCTAGGAACTAGGAACTCGTGCTGGTGAATATCTGTGCAACTCCTGCCGTCAACTGCGTACGCAGATGGAAGCCATAGAAAAACACCAACACCGACACCAACAACACCAACACCAACACCAACACACCATCATCACCACCATCACAACACCAACACCAACGCTAATAGTAACACTAACACCAACACCAGCACAAACAACACAAACAACACCACCCACATCACCGACACCAACAACACCAACACCGACACACACCAACACCACCACCACCACCAACAACAACAGTCCTGCCCGCGCACCTGTAATAAAAAGCCTGGCCCTGATGCCAGCCCCCAATAACAGCCGACTTCAGCTGTTCCTTGCACTCGGCACCACCTCCCGCCACCATTGCCGCGTTAGGCTCGAAAGTAGTCGACGCATCCTTCTGTTATTAATAGCGGTGGGCAACGAGGCTAATCAGGGATGCATGTTACCGGTAACGGTAATACAAAGTACCTGGAGTTACGGGTGTGTAACAGCAGTTATTGCGGTAACACGAAGTGGCGTAGCGTCTCCTGTTGTAAAACGCCTTCGTATATATTGGAAAATAGGTCAAATCGCACATCCCCTGTGGTGAAACACACATCAGCGGGTCAGCGGTTCTTTTTTGCGGTAACAGCAGTAGCAAAGCAAACGTGCGATTTTCTTGTGCTATAATAAGACCAATGACAATGGGAGCGCGAAGTTTGAAAGTTTTCTTTGAAACATTTGGAAGAAACTTTTACGCTGAAGACACTCTCGTACCGCCGCTGTGGGAAAAAAAAGTTGTTTTTTTCTTGTTTTTTTCACGCGGCGCAACTTCTTTTTCTCGTATAAAAATGGTCAACACGCTATTAGTAGTAAAAAAACAGCGCATGCGACGCTAGACCTTCGATCTAGGTACAGACTCAACCCACGGCCAACCCGCTTGGTGTCGGGCATAGCCAACGAATGCAGATGACGGCCTCGAAGATATCAGGTGGATTCGAGGTCTAGGGGTCGGGAGCTTGCCGGCAGCGTCTTACGCTCTTCTCCCAAACCTGAAAAAAAAAACTATTTTTTGCCATCCGAGAGGGATCGAGAAATGTTGTCGCCTGTTTTCTACACACCAGCGGCCATTTTTTTTTGCATCAGACGCCTGGCCAGTGCCCGCCACTTATCACCGGCCACAGTGTGAATGAACACTGTAAACTTAGGGTGGGTCGGATGTTCGTTAGAAGGAAAAAGAGATGCCTTGAGAGTTATGGTCAGTTCGTGGCAAGGGGTTCGCCCCCGGAGATTGCTGACGAGATTGGAGTGCTTCGAGCCCCAAAGTATATATTTTGTTCGTTACAATGAATAACCTGTTGAGCTATTTCAGTCACGTGACTGTTCCTTCTGACGAACATCGGAGCCCCTAACGAGCGCGCCCCGTTCAGAGTTCGTGACGCAGTCGTTCGGTGTGTCGATCGTTGTCTGTCGAGGACTTGGAATCTCGCCGCTTTCGAATTAAACATTTCGCTGAGTTTTTCTCGAGCCGATCTTCGCCCAACTTCGGCCCGGCAAGTATTTTTTTTGGGATTTTTACAAAAATTTCGTTTGAAGAAACGTGCTAATATAATAGCGAGCTGTACTGAGATGTTACGGAGCGTGTCTTCTGAAATTCAAAAGTTTTGGGCAAACATCGTCTTTCCATTGTCACCGGTCGAATATCGGTAATCTTTGTAAAAAATCGGGTAACGTACAACGTACATCCCGGAGTTAAATGGGGGCGCGTGGGAAAAAGGCTGTTGGGTGTCAAGCTTAACTCTTTCGCTGTGATACTGAACAAAACATTCCAGACTAAGTACAAGCAATAAGTCCCAAAACCGTGGGCATAATAGTTGTGTGTCAAACCGCTGGGTGTCAAGATTAAGAGCCGTCGCGTGTCCAAGATCAATAGCCGTTGAATGTCAGCGCTACGAGCTGTTGGGCGTCAATCGTAAGAGCTGTTGTACGTCCAATATTAATAGCCGTTAGGTGTCAACAATAACCGCCGTTGGGTATCCACGGTAATAGAGCCGTTGTGTGCCCAAGGTTTAAGAGACGTTGGGTGTCACTACACAAACCCACTGCCACTACACAAACCCATTGAGTGCCAAGACGGAGCCGCTGAGGCAAGACAAGACGTAGAGTCCTTACAGCAGGCCGAGACGAAGAGTCCTTCGGCCAAGACGAAGAGCCGTGGGATCAATGTATTATAAAAGAGCAGCCGTTGGATGCAAATAAAACTATCCGTTGGGTCAATAAAAGAACCGTTGAGCAAAAAAAAAAAACGTTGGGTCGAGAAACTGAGCTGTTGGGTCAAGATCACATCAAAACAAATATCCGTTGGGTCAACAAGACGAAGAGTCGTTGTGTCCAAGACACAGACCCGTTGGGTACAAAGTACTAAGGGACAACGAGCCGTTGGGCCAACAAAACGACGTTGGGCCATCAAAACGTCGTTGGGCCAACAAAACGCCGTTGGACCAACAAAACGCCGTTGGGCCAGCAAAACGCGGTTGGGCTGAGAAAACGATGCCTCGACGTAGTATAAAATGTATAGTAAACATACTTTTAAAGTATTTTTTTACAAATCTAGCACATCTATATCATAGGTATCGTGGCGTATACCGAGTACCGGTACAAACATATGATACCGACCACTATGTTATAGTTCGCACCTCTTTCCCCTGCTGCCCCAGCTGCAGCGTGTTGCCCTCGAACCCCACTCCGCATATCTCCGTCGCCACTCCCGCAACAACAACGCCGCCGGCTCTAGTTCCCCAACCGACGTTCCCAGTGGCAGCCTAAATAAAAGCGGTCGAAATACGTAGCCCCGGGAAAAAACGCCACCATCGTTGGCGACGGTTAAAAACACCGAGACCAAAAACCCGCGATGACGGTAAAAAAAAAAAACGCGACGACGGTATAAAAAAACCGTGACGACATTTAAAAAAAAAAAAACGGTTTGGCGCGGCAGCAAGAGTAAGGTGTGCGGGCGGACGGGCGGGAAGAGGGGAGGGGATGGTTAATTAGATATGTCACACCAGAAGTATGCGGTATACATACACCAACTGGGAAACCATCGACAGACAGGAACGGCGAAGCAAACAGTTTCACACATACGAGGACAGGCCGGATATAATAGATCCCCATTCAAGATCTGTGTTGTTCAGGGCAGACAGATCAGACAGATCCCTGGTCTGCATGATCCTCATGGCCTAGATCATGTTGCCGGGTGCGGAGCCGTATGATCTGCAGGACCTACGTAGCACAATTTTCCTGGGTTGGGTCTGCATTACACAGATCCCGCACAACGAATGATATCACAACGACAGACATAAGGGTCAAGATTATCTACTGTATTAGTGTATCGTGCACTGTCCCATGTGTGAACAATTTCGTCCAATAACTGGTAAGCTACGCTCTTACTCTCCACAAACACCCTGCTCCACGACGAAGGCTTCTCCCGCACTCGCAATCGCGATGAGATGGCCCCATTTCTCAGTTCAGTCATAGGCCCTTATTAATTATTAGACTATAGATTTCACGGCTAAAGTACGCCGACTAACTGAATTAGTTTTATCAGTACAAAACACACCAAAGTCGAGCCACCAAGGCGCCGGTCAGGTATATACAAGGACGCAGAACTCCGCATACTACCGGACGAAACTTTGGAACTACAATACCTAAGCCAACTACAGTAATAACTATTAATAGTCGGTGATCTATAGTCAGCCAACTAATAACTAGCCGATGACCTATAGTCAGCCAACTAATAACTAGTCGCCGACATATAGTCAGCAAAGTAATAATTAGTCGGCGACTCATATTATAAGTCAGTCAACTAAATAGCTAGTCGGCGACTCAGTAAGCCAACTAATAACTAGTCGGCGACTTGTAGTCAGCCAACTAATAACTAGTCGGTGACCTAAAGTCAGCCAACTAATAACTAGCCGGTGACCTATAGTCAGCCAACTAATAACTAGCCGGTGACCTATAGTCAGCCAACTAATAACTAGTCGCCGACTAATAACTAGCCGGTGACCTATAGTCAGCCAACTAATAACTAGTCGGCGACATATAGTCAGCCAACTAATAACTAGTCGGCGACTTATATTATACCTGGTATGTCAGTTAACTAAATAGCTAGTCGGCGACTATTACAGGGGACCATAGTAAATAGGACCAAATATTGTTACAAAAAAATAGGGAAATACATAGGTTTTGGTATCTACAGTAGGTTATATTGTGTCTACAGTAGGTTATATTAACTGTGGACCAAATATTGTTGGCAAAAATAGGGAAATATATAGGTTTTGGTGTCTACAGCAGGTCCTATTGTGTCTACAGTAGGTCCTATTAACTATGGTCCCGCGTGATAGCTTATAATAGTAACAGCCTCACCGCCTTATCGGCATCTCGTCCCCCCTTCCTCTCCGCCTTCATCATGGCAATGAACAAGCCCATGCGAAAGGTCAGCTCGCTTCCACACATTTGATGGCCCTGGCATCATGGCATACGAAGTATAGCACGGCACCAAAACACGAAAGCGAAAGGAAGTGGGACAAAAGCGTTGGACGGTTTGGCGTTTGCTGCCCTTGCCCTTACCATGGCGAGAGACTCTTCGACTCTTTGAGTCCTTGACTGTTTTCGCGCAGACGATGAAAACAATAACAAGACCGGTTTGCGGTGCACCTACCCTCGGGTGTAGCTATGAATACAGACGACGGTTACAGTGATGCTTCTATTATGCTCCTACCACGGCGCTGATGCGTCAATATTTACCAGGCAAACCGTGAACTAATGCCGGCGTGATGCCCAATGCTCCCCCCGTACATACGACAGACCAGACGATTAACAACAGACCAGACAATTACCAAAAAACGGCGGGGTGCGAGTATTCATACGTCCAACACAGACAAATCCCATTCCAACGACACATTTTCGATGCTTAAAACTAGCCCTTGATCCCTACAGAAGAGACCCCTGAGCGAGGCCCTAAAAGAGAGAGGACCTTAACCCCTTTAGAGTCGGAAACGGTTTTTGGCGACAAAACGACTTGGAAATAGTGTGGGATCACTTTTTCGGTGGTGAAAGGGTTAAGCGGTGGGGTTGCGCCCTTCAAAACAGCAGTCAATTTGTTCTTCACTTTGTCGGGACAAATTATAGTAGTTGGCATTTCAGTGGGATGATTTTCTGCAGCAGTATCAAGCGTAACAGGCATTAAGGCATTAAAGGGGGGTGAACTATTCCGAACAAGACTCGGGGAGAAAAACTTGCAGTAGAAGTTGGAGAATATTAAGACAAGAAAGGCGGTAGAAATTGCTGTATTTGGAGAAGATAGGCGGTAGAATTTTGGCAGTATATTTGGAGAACACTTGCAGTAGAAACGGCAGTACATTTGGAGAAGAAACGCAGTAGAACTTGCAGCATAGCGGGAGAAAAACTCGTCATAGAAATTGCATTATACTTGGAGAAGGAAATGGAGTACAAATTACAGCCATATAAATAAGGAAATAAGACAAATGGGGGTATACCCCCTGTTTTTTCCGCCATTTGGGGGTATAGGGAAAACACGAACACGGCAGGTGCCCGCGCGCGCCCCAAACCGCCTCAAATTCAATTCTGTCACGCTGCCCTATGAACAATATCAATCACAGAAAAGCTGTCAGGAGGGGGGCAGGAAAGCCTATCAACAGCAGTCTCACGTGGCCCGGAGATTTGCTGCTCCCGACGGGGGCATTGCGTGCAAACGCCCCGCGGACCGACTCCTGCCACGTCCTGGCGGGAACGCTGAGGACCACGGATCGCAAGAACGCCTCCAGCTGCACGCAGCACAGCACCACAAAGGCATCAACCGGCGGCACGAAGCCGTAGGAAGGGGCAGAGGTCAACGAAACCTTGAAAGGGTGGAACATAACAAAAAAATAACTGGTTCCGTCGGAACATACCGGTATATGTATATGTATGTAGGCGTTCTTGGGGGGTGTTAGCATTTACGAAAACAAGGTATCATGCGGATGCAAGGTGGACATGAAATGCCGCTTCAAATGCCCTACGCCACGGACGGGTCTACCGAACAGGAGATATCTGTCCACCGAACAGGAAATATCGGTCTACCGAATAGGACAGCTCTATCTACCGAACAGGAAATATCTGCCTACAGAGCAGGACAGCTCTGAGGTGCAAAGAGAGGACAGCTCTGCCTATCATCGAACAGGGCAGGTCTGCCTACTGAACAGGACAGCTCTGTCCACCGAACAGGAAATATCTGTCTACCGAACAGGACAGCTCTGAGGTGCAAAGAGAGGACAGCTCTGCCTATCATCGAACAGGGCAGGTCTGTCTACCGAACAGGACAGCTCTGTCTAGCCAATAGGACAGGTGTGTCTACCGAACAGGACAGGTATTTCTACCGAACGGGACACGACTTGTCTGCCGAACCGAACCGCTCTGTCTACCGACCAGGAGGACAGGTCTGTCCACCGAACAGGACAGGTCTGTCTACCGAACAGGACGGTCTGAGGTGCAAAGAGAGGCCACAGCTCAGGGGCACCCATGACAGATTTCGGTGTTCCACGATAGCCGCAGCCGGCACGGCGGGGGCGCGCTTTCTCTGAAATCCTCTATATATTATACCAGGTACAAAACTACAGCATACCAGTACAGTACCAGTATATACTACACGTAGTACGCGCGATCGAAGTATCCCACGCAGCTTGCAAAGTTGAGATTCGACAAAATCCTCGATCTCACAGCTAGCTGACGTTTTTTTTCTTTTATAATACTACCCGGGACCATACCAACCAACCCAAGCCGGTGCAACAGTCCATGGAAAGCCGTTGGAGCCATCTTAGTACAACCAAGTATTAATATTACCGGTGATAGCCCAAGAGTCCGAATGCGATTAGTTTCTCTCCCACCGAAAAATGTCCAACATGGGACCCTTAAAGCATACCAGTACTGGAGTGCTACAAACAGATACACCAGATATACAATACCTTGTATATAGGTACCCGTATAATACAAGGTAGAAATCACCAGAAAACCCCTGTTGGCGAAAGGAGGTCTACGGGGTACAAGCCATGGCCATTTCGTGCCATCAGCTATTCCTGCTCGATATACCGATGAAATAGCAGTAGGCGCTGTAAGCTCTAGGCCTATATATATACGCAGTCTTCTTCTTACCTTGATGATATGTCGCGTCTTGAGCACGGGCACATCCAGCTCCTCCCTCGCCACGCGCTCCAGAATCTGCACCGAGTCAAAACCGCACGACGTGCACGTCCACGCACCGGCAGCGCCATCGCGGAATGACAATATAACAGCAAGAGATCAGAGACACTCACTCCACGTTTTGAGTGTGTGACTATTACTAATTGCTAATAGTGTGAGAGGAGGGGTTTTGTGCTACGGCGTGGTTCAACCCTCACCGTATATGGTAAATGACCCCACACCCGGTATTCATCAAGTGGCTTAACCCCTTTACTACCGCAACACATATTCCACACTATCTCCAAGTAGTTTTGTCCCCAAAAAACCGTTTCCGGCTCTAAAGGGTACGATAAACATCGTCAGTTCATTGCTTCCTCCGACTGCTTGCCACACGCCACCTCTGGCCACACCCTGAAGCACCCTCCTCATAAGACAGGTGGGGTAGTCCAACTCCGCAACTCCCCCTGGCAGGGGTACGGGTGAGCTAGGCGCAAGTTTCCAAGCTGTAGGTGTCCGGAAACTGACCGCCAGCCATAAGGAAGTGCGGTACGACAGGGGAATATACTGGCACCTCATGGATAGCCACACGCAAGTTGTCCTGCCGGTAATGCCGGACAGAGCAGAAGGTCTCGCGAAATCCAGAACGCTATTAATAGCATGCTATTCATACTATAACACAAAGAGCGACCTGCACATTCCCGACCTTCTACATATGTGACCAAGACCTATCCAACCCAATATCATCTTGCTGCTGTCCTACTGCGGGTGGCCTGTAGGACGTGTAGGGTGTGAGACGCGCAGGATTTGACGGGTCAAAAAGTCGTCACCCCACCGAATTTGGGGGTTGTCGTTACTGCTTCGGCAGCAAACACCAGTACAAGCAAGGATTCCAAAAACAGCACAACAGGTTGCGGATAAGTTGTACAGTAACCACAGAGCATGCACCCTACCCCCCTACCATGCTGTGTGATACGATATCATACCGCTCACTCGCGCTTCGTACAGCAGAAGCAGCTGCGACAAAAAAAAAACAATCGACTACAGACGCACCAGCGCGTAGCTGGGGTCGGGGGTTGCTTCTCTTTTACTTATCGAAGGTCCGCGAGAGCATCGCAAGTGACAGTATGGCACCGCATGGCATACCGTGTGCCACCGTGTGCTACCGAATGCTACCGTATGCACTTGCCTGCCGAAGAAGCAGGGCGCAGTTCTCCTCGTGGGTGACGTAAGGGTCAAGATTGCTGAGGTACAACCTCACGGCAAGGGTGATGCTCGTCTCCCCCGGCAGATAATCCCAAACCAACGCCCTCACACCCCCCACTCCCACCGGCCGGTCGTTACGAAAGTACGAGTCGTCCTCATCGTCGCAATTCCACAAGTCCTGTGGAGACAAATTCTCCGTGGCGGCATCTCTCGAACGCGTCTGTTTGTCGAAACCGGCGAGCTGGGCAGGGCTACTCCAGTTGCCCGATAATCGGCCAGGTGCCAAGGGGCTGAGCCCTTCCTCGCTCTCGTCGACATCGTCGAACCCTCCCATCTTTTTTCGCGGCGACCGTGGCGGTGAGTGGGGCAAGAACGGAGGGTGATAAGTGTCATGTGGTTTGCTGGGCTGGGAGCCAAATCGCTATCAATATATACCTGGTATCCTATCCTGCAAACGTCGGAATGTATAATATTCGATGTAAGAGTGTGTACCTCTGGGGCATAACACAGGGACCGTTTGGGCATTCATGTCTGTATCTTGGCCAAAATAACGAAAAATAGGCTGCTATTTCTTTTTACTGTGTTTGCGACGAGCCGGCGCTCTAAAGCAACGCAAAAAAAACTGCTAGGATGCCAAACAAAAAAAAACGTATGGTCTCACTATTAATACTAATAAGAGATGACACTCCGAGGTTGCCTTACGCATGCTCCAGTTGACCTTTCCTTCCCATGTTTTTTTTTAATTATTTCATTTCTTTTTACACTGAAATTTAATAGTTCTCCCTGATCTAAACAACCTCCAGAAAGAAAAAGAAAAACATACCAGGTACTTAAAAAAAACGTGACCACCACCAACCAGCCTTCTAAATATTCGAAATGTTCTTCGTTAAGACGAGTTCTAGGTAACCCAGTAAAATTTCGGCGCGCGGGCAGCGCCTATGCCGTTCTACTGATTGCGCTGAATACTATTTTTTTGGAGATAAATTTTCCTATTTTTGAAAAAAATCGAAATTGGAATCAAACGGAAATCGAACAAAAGCCTGGGTATTTCATTATCGTTTCCTCCGTAGAACCATATCATACCTACACGAAATAAAACGGGACGGCATTCTCGGGACGTACTCCCCGTCGTGTCCAGCCAAATCAGAAATGGTCCTTCTGTTGGGGTCATAACGAAATAATCTTTCTACTATGGCCACAACGAAATAGTCCATTTGTTATGGCCACAACGATTTCGTCCTTTTGTTATCATACGCCCGTAACGAAATGGTCCCTGTGCCATGGCCCAGATTGGCACTTTACAACAGCAGTACTCGTTTAGTAATATATCAACCAGGTCCAAGAACATCACTGTGGGCACAGCACCATGGCAGCCCTGCAAGACATGCAGGCACAGAGACCTGGTTGGTCCTGGTAAGTACACGATCAAACGGCCACTGGTGTCGAAAAGCAGGCACTGGAACACGTTACTCCAATTCTGGGACAAATGGTACCGATAACACAACAAAAACACACACACACATTTGCACATTTGGCTTTGTTACCGCTGTTAATACAGCGAGGAACAATCGGCCGATGCATTTCCACCACAGGGATAAACGTGTATTTTTCACCCAGGGGATACACGTGTGCTATCCCCTCCCCTGGGCATGTAACCGCTTTTACCGCAAGGGATGCATTCGCCGCAACAGGGGAGAGACGTGCGTTGTCCCCCCCTGGGCCTGTGCCTGTGGTTGGGGTGCCCATACAAAAAGTCGTCAATACTAAAACCAAGTATACACGACAGGTATTGTAGCCGTATACGGCCTTACCTGGTAATATACCTGGTAAAAAAAATAATGACATCCAGTGATAATCGTACGATAATTCTCTTTGTTGTGCAGTACTGTTGCTGTCGGCGCTGCTGCGTGCCGTGTGATGGCGAGCAACCATATACAGTTTTTGGGTGGGTTTCCAAGAGATGTGTAGACGTTTCCTTACCGGGGACTTCGGTTTCAGCAAAAAACAAATGATGTATACACCGCCCACTCCATTTTCCGGCGTGTTGCCGTTACCGGCAACGTTCGTCCCTCTTGTAAAGTGCCAGGCAACAATGACATGTTTTGCACTCTTACCGCTTATTTAGGCACGGAAGCCGTCCGAATCACTCTACAATAGTCTAATACTTGCCGGAAAGAGTCCTTCACCTCTACAAACCTTTTTCGTTCGCTACAAATCGGCGCTAATTGAGAGTCGTTCGATTGGTGCATTCCCGTGCTGGATGGAGCGATTGTATTACATACAGCACACGTACAATACCTACGAAGTATATCATATAGAGGACTTGTTTCTCGTAGAAAGTACCTAGGATTTCAGAGTTTCTGAGATTCAGGGAGCAAACAAGCGTAAACGAGTCAATCGCGAAAAAAATCCGTACCCGTACTGCGCCGACTTCTAAGCGAAACAACTCGCAGCAAGCCCCTCGGAAAGATCCCGAGGACTTTTTCCGACGGGCAGGAGAGACTGAGAGACTGTTTCGGGCGTCTTCCCGGTCAAAGATGGCGATAAACGTGAAGCTAATGGGAGTACCGTATGATGTCCGGGGAGCACGGCAAAAAGGCAAAACGACACCATACTCCTGAAAAGGTCAAACCGAAAACCAAACCAGTGTGATGGGGATTTCTGGACGAATTTAGGAAAAACGTTGTTCTTTTACTTATTTTACTTGGTTTTAGTATCGTCCTCTTTGGCTCTTGAACATGGGTATTTATAGTGGGGTGTCGGGTTTTTGCGCGCCCC
Source organism: Costaria costata (assembly GCA_036873775.1). Taxonomy (NCBI): domain Eukaryota; class Phaeophyceae; order Laminariales; family Agaraceae; genus Costaria; species Costaria costata. The sequence continues at coordinate 13,025 of JAYJME010001726.1, forward strand.
CTCCGCCGTGCCACAGGATGCACTCAGACGGCACTTTTGCTCCTTAGACCAGACCCAGACACTGCATCTGCCGTTGTTGTCAAGACACAGCATCCACCTTAACCCTTTTGCTACCCCAAAAAGTATCCCCCACTATTTTCAAGTAGTTTTGTCCCCAAAAGCCGTTTCCGGCTCTGAAGGTTTTTTTTTGCTACCCCAAAAAATATCCCCCACTATTTCCAAGTAGTGTTGTCCCCAAAAACCGTTTCCGGCTCTAAAGGGGTTAAATACGCTATCCATCCATGATCATAACAAACAGCACAGGCTCGGCACAGAAGAATTTCCAACGATACCAGTAATATGGTTGAGGACTGGACTGAAGACATCAGAGTTAGAGGTGCCCAACTTCAACGACTCCCTACCCCCCTTACCGTATACCGTAGCACATGCTGTACCTCAGGTTATGTACCGCTATGCACCGCTATAAAGCAGTGAACTATAGCCGAAGCAGCAGCTCAGTCCAGACCGACCATCTTACCCATGTCAAAAACGATTATTTGCTCGTCCGATAATACCGTCTGGGAGTCTACCTCAGTCTGCTTCTGGACTTCCCCAGTGACATGCACGTATCATACGTAGCGGGGATTTTCTTATTTTCACTTTTTCAGGGAGATTGTTTCCTTTTTTCGGCTCCATCTAGCCGGTCGCCCTGATGGTCTTAGTGGTTACCCTCCAATGCTGCAAGAGTTGATCCTGTAGTTCGAATCCCACCGTGGTGAATTTGTAAATATATTATCAAAAAAGAAAAGCGGAATCAACTGCTGAGAGCGCCTGGCGTGGTGGGCGCAATTCGACTCTATTAATACCTGGTATACCTGGCAGTCGACGAGGGGAGAAAGGGCTGACGTCTTGTCGCGGTAGCAATGCAAGGAACGGGCCGTAGTGAGGAAGGGGGAAAAGAGACTGGCATGTGCCAGGTGACCCCGGATCTGAGCTAGGACTACGAGGGAGCGATAAAAAGAAGGGCGAAGATAATACCGTACATGGGATGGAAGAAATAGATAAATTAACTCCTACTACAAGTAGCCGATGAAAACTTTTGATTAGTTCAAAATGTCAGCTGTGAGATACTATAAATTATTAAAAGGTAGGTTTTGCAGGGGAGGCAGTTTGGTTGAGTGCTGCATGTGAGTGCTGGATGTGGCCGTGGGGAGTGTTCCGGCAGACTCTTACTATTCTCTGCTGCAGTGCAAGTCTTTCAGATTAGGGTTAGATTCATATTCTTAGCCGCCGACTCCCTTGCACGTTCCGAGTTATAATTATACCAGTATACTGGTAATTATTATATCTCTTCGAAGTTCATCACAAATGGTTGTTTAATAGCTGTAATTTATAACATAGAAAATCAATTATTAACCCCTTTAGCACTGCACTCCCGCTTTAGGGACAAATCACTTGGACTTAGACTCAGATCTACTGGTATGTTTTATTACGGGGGACCGTATTAAATAGGATAAAATATTGTTCGCAAAAATAGGGAAATATATAGGTTTTGGTGTCTACAGTAGTTTATATTGTGTCTACAGTAGGTTCTATTAACTATGGACCAAATATTGTTAGCAAAAATGGGGAAAAATACAGGTTTTAGCGTCTACAGTAGGTCCTATTGTGTCTACAGTAGGTCCTATTAACTATGGTCCCCCGTAATAGGAACCACTTGCTTTCCCGGCCCATGCTGCGGTAGGGACTGCATATCGCCTTCTACGAGACCAACGAGAGCAGTTCTTCACGGGAAACACGGAGTACATCGTCGAAGGAATCATGGTGAGAGCTCAAAGCCAGTCGTCGCGATAGATAGGTCCATGAATTAGAACCGTGCTACGGCAAGGAGGGATAGGTCCATGATTTTCCTGAGACTCCTTACAAGAGGAGCTAACTCTCACCCAAAGAGCACTACGGCACAGAGGGGGTGGCTGACCCCCCATTCTTTTCTCTCCTCCGTCGGTGCTTAGGCCGCTCGGGTGAGTGGCTCTCTCTGTGCTTGACCCACAAATAATTAAACGTGTGACAACTTTGCTGGTGACACATGCTACGATAGAGGTGCACCAGTTGTTTTCTGAGGCTCCGCTCCTCACCTCAGGAGCTCTGCACTTCAGTCACAGACTAATTTTGAGCAAAATAAAAGTGCAATCCGATTAACAATGCCATGACCTACCTGGTAGGCATACAAAAAAATATATTGCCAAAAACATTAGTGACACCCCGACGATATTGGGTTAAGGAGCCCCGTCCTCCAGAAACAAAAACGCCAAAAAAAAATCCTACCTCTATCGTAGCACGCGTCTGGTGTAGCGTGAAACACAATCATCTCAGAAATAGGGCAGTATAGTCACTCTCGGCTGAGTGTGGCCCTGAGTGAACAAAAGAAAAGGACCCTAAGAAAGTGGAACCGCCCACAGTAGGGGGAACCATCAAACCGTAGA